>OZ020514.1:43912623-43999680 GCA_963971425.1 Bryoerythrophyllum caledonicum
ATTTGGAACTTGGAGAGAGGTCCAAGTGTTAAATGATACTTTCCAAAATCATAATGTCCATAATGTTCTACAAACAATGTAATTACATTAGCAATGTCTTAAAATATTCCCAAACTCTACACAATTTTGGGGTGGCAATATTTGTGTTCCAAATAGAATTGGAAGTTGGGGGTTTGATCCAAGGTTGAATTTTCTAAATACACTTGGAATTAAAAAAAAGGAGCATAGAAGTTAAAAGATGAAGTGTTGGGCCGGTAGAATCTGACTTCTTTGTTCATATGAAAGTCCATATTTCTAATACACAATGCTCTTGACATTATAATTTATATTGCCAATTTTGAAATGGTATGGCATCTGAGAATCCGACAAAGAACCAATGACTTCTAAATGGATGAAGTACTCCATTGAAAGAGTTCATCCGCATTTAACGCATCCATTAGTTATCCAATGGATTGTTGCCATACCATTTTGGAATGAACATGTCAAAAATAAGAGCGTGAAAGCCCTCAAAAGCACTTATGATAGAGATCTCAAAACTTAGAAATAGACTACAAGGTTGAGCTCATAAGCTTAAATCATTGCATGTGGACCACTTTTTTATTCTTAGAATGCCATAATAGAATTAATAGTCCCGTATTTTATTAAAAGGTACGGGTAAAGTCGTAGTGGCAAAAGGTAATGGCTAGATCTTCCATAGTTAGGTATGGCAGTGGCATGTATTCCGAAATTTACATATTAAGCAAGATATATTTCGAGAACCAACCACCATCAAAATTTGTATATATTCATGCTTGAATTGCATATCGATAAACATGTAGTATGGAATATCACTCTTGCACCTATTATGCTACTACTATTGATTTAAATAGATTATGCGTTCAAGGAAAAAACAATGATTATTTAGAATAATTATTTGTATTGTTTTCCTGAGAAAGACCACAATAATAGTTATTGTTGAAAAAACTATTGGCAACATCTGTAACAAGAATCTAAACTCATCTTACTCTTGCATCATATAAGTTTAACCCCCGCAAGCCTAAGTGTACTTTACAAGGTTTATTATGTTTACCTTCACTGCGATCATCTTTCAATTGAAGTGGTTAAATTTCACGAAATTTTGACATCATCTCATACAAGTTGGAAAAACTTTCCTATCGATACATTATCATTGAGTTTTTTTTGCAAGGTGAACCCCTAAAATTCTGAGTATTTGTCATTAAGATGCACGTTTACTTTAGAATGTACATATACTTTGTGCAAAAAGAAATGAGGGGAAAAAAAGCTTGAAGCTCTACTTTAACCCTCACATTTAGAATAACATGCTTTCAAAATTTCATGAAAGTTGATGGTATGGATTGAGAGATTATATATTTTGAAGCAAAAAACAAGGTTTTTTTTCACTTCCATGTATTTTAAGGATCATCTCCTTTTGAATTATTGTGATATAAATTTCATGCTTTAGATTAGAATCAAATTTTGTGCAAAAATTTGATATACAATGTTAGGTCCTTCCAAGAAAAATCAAAGTGAAATATGAAGGGTGCAAAATATTCAAAAACATTGTAGAAGGGATTGGGGTTCAAATACTATTATGATATATATATTTATTTATTTTTGTGGTGTACCTAATTTGCCATAAACTGAGAATCCCAACAGTAAAAAGGATGACATATAACACATCATATAGTAAAATAAAACCGTAGAGCCGAACCATTAAAAATAGCTCTTTTCAAAATTTTAAGTGTAGTAAGGATTGTGTATATATTCAAAAATTAGTAATTAGTGTTAAAAGTTCATATCAATTGGTTAAAATAACTAAAATACATATTAAGCCAAGAGTTCATTAAAAGTTAGTTAAGATTTGAAGAGGTGCATCCATTTAATGAACGGTTGTAGAAGTTAAAGTACTTATAATACACACCTCTTTTCAAGAGGTGTCTTCCCTAAAATTTAGATTATACATAGCATTGGAAAGACAATAATTCCACCACTACCATGTTAAAGATTGGAGTGTGTCCTACCTTTGGAAGCTAGTTTTTTTGTGAAACTCTTGAGTTTGTAAGAGTAATTGTTGCTATATGTATTGGATTTATGATTGATATATGTGATTATTCATTGTATAATTATTGTCTTGATTTTGTGAATTGAGTCATTTGTAATTCATTGAATATTCGTACTTCATTATAAATTAGAGAAATACTCCAATTTGTCTAACTAATACAATTTTGTGTGTATGAAGATTAATTATAAACATTGTCATGAGATGTGAGTGTGATTGAATTAAATTAATGTAAAACTTGAGTGCAAGTAAGAGTATGATTTGATTGAAGCTTTAAGTGGCATTGTAGATGTTTAAGGAGTAATTTCATGAATGAGATATTCATGTGTGTGTGTTAATGTGTAATCAGTGACCTAATGCAATACTTCTAGGAATGCATGGGCACTTGCCACTTTATAAAGATTTAAGTTTGAGTGTTGAAAATTAAAAATACATAAGAGTAAGAGTAATTTTTAATACTAATGATAAAAAAATTATCAAGAAAGATGCATTCCTTGATGCATAGCATGGTAAGAGTGTTATGTGCATGTAATAAGTTGAATTAAGTCTAACCTAGAAAGGAGAGACTCCTTAAGGTAGATTAATCGCATTTGTGTTTTATGACAAGTGTAAAGACAAATGAATTTACAATTTCCATTACACTCAATTCCTCAAGGTGGATTAATCGCATTTTGTTTTGATTTCTAAGAAGAACATAATTAATGATTTATATTGAAATTCAATGGAATCTTCCATCGGGCTATCTAGGCATGGATTAAGAGTCTTCACAGTTGACCACATGCACAATTGATAAAGGAATAATGTTCCTTCTAGGCACTTAGTCCTTGGGTTTAATGAATACTTTGTTCCTTTAGAGGGATGCATAACAACCTTAAATTCTTAAGAGTTTGGGTTAAACTTAAGTTTTGTTGATGGAAGAGAGTTTTTGTATAGAAATTAGAGTTAAATTAAAATACAATAGACGCTAGACCATCCGAGAAATGAGTTTAGAATCAAAAGGAGAATATGTGTGAGTCTTGGTGTTTTGTGAGTTGACCCGTTTTAAACCTTACAAAAATCTAAACCCAAAGATGTAAAAATGTCCAAAATTATTAGTGGTTCTCTTTATACTACCTAGAAATGTGTGAACATTTTTTACTTTGCTTGAAAATTAGATCTTTCATTGAAGGCATGAAATATTTATTGACGTTTTTAAGAAACCTAGGTACGATCTAGTAATACAAAGACTCTTAAAATCGATGGAAGCTTCTAGCAAAATGTTTGGAGTTGCGCGGAGTTAAAGTATGTGTGATTAGAAGAACATTGCTTTTTCTTTTGGAATCCAAGTGGGACAAAATTAATGTTTCCACTAGGCTTGCATTATGGAAATCTCTGTTTAACATTCCGCAATATTCCAATTAAAATCACAATCATAGGAACGTGCACCAAGTGAAAAGTTTCTCCCCGGGGGTGATTTGTTCCTTCAAGGATTAGACCAAGGTCTTGTATGATCAATACATCTCAATAAAAGAAAGATCCATTAGTCAAAGGAATTTTTTTGAACCATTACAAATTTGTCTTCGCCATTCACATGGGATTCCATAATTTTAATGCTTTACGCTCCGGACATTATGCTGTCAACTCCAGAATGGTGTGGCAACTGACAATCCGACAAAGGACAAAGCACTTTTGAACGGATGAAGTATTCCGCCGGAAATGTTCATCCGCTCATAACTCATGCAATTTTCATCCGATGAGCAATTGCCACACCAACTTAGAATCAGCAGGTCATAGAGAAGAGTGTGATGTGCAAAAAAATAGCAGGCCACCCGCCGATCGGACGGCCAATCGGACGGCCACTCCGACGGGCTGTGGGCCGTCCGCCGATGGGCCGTCCGCCGATAGGACGGCCGCTCCGACGGCCGGTGGGCCGTTCACCCGATCGGACGGCCTAATGCAATTTGACGGCTGCGATCTTGCCGCGTGGCACTTCGTCGGTCCAGAAAACTGGAAGGTGAAAGGGGATATCGAGGGTGCTACCGGAGTGTTACCAAGGGAGTTACCAAGGGGGTTACCAAGGATACCAAGGATCACACCTTTCATTGCTAAGATCTAGGTCAGCCCCACAGTTGGGTTTGTATTGTATGGCGCTTGTTGGGATTTGGCTTTGCACGGGGTGATGCCCGTGGAGACACTTCTCAATGAGTTAGCTCTTTGTCGTTGCCCATGATAGGTAAGTCCTTTGAATAGGTTTCTTCAGCGGCTTCATCGAGCTTTAAAAGAATATTTTTAAAATTATTGTCTTGGTTCTGGTGGTCCTCCGTATAGAGTGTGATTAAGGTGATGTAGGTGGAAGTGGCCACACGTGCGAATTCCACATACTCACGTTACTCACAAGCACGTTGATATGATCGAATGCGTAGTAGATACCTTATCACCCTGGAATTGGATGGAAGCCACGAGGATTGAAGCTTGGATTTGACTTGGAGTAGATGTCCCATTCCACTCGATCTCAACGCCCCACCTTGGAAGCGCCATTGGAAACCTCGACTCTAAGACGGACTAGATCTAGGAATACTAGTGACAATACGCTGGATATCTCTGAGGGATTCTTAGAAGTACATCTAGAAGCCCAACCTATCCCTCCTCTCTCACCTAGACTTTTATTGCCTATTTTTTCTCTAGATCCTAAATATTTCGTGGGTGCTACTTGATGTGAGGGCACTCCACCACCTTCCACTATGGATTTTGGAGGGCCACCTCCTCCGGATGCCATTCCTATCAATTCCTTGGTTCAACCAAGGGGTTTGCCCATCGTAGTACCCATTGGGTTGCAGGTAGCTCCTATGCCCCCAAATTTGCCTATCTTTAAAGGAACCAAGGATGAATACCCATCCGCTCATGTAGAGCGGTTCTTAGAGCTCGTCACCACTTGCCTTATCACTGACCCGGGCTACTATTTAGTCTGGTTTTCTTGCACATTGAAGGATGCCGCCTACGAATGGTATAGAAACCATCCTCCTAACACCTTTGACAACTGGGATAGTCTTATGAGGGCGTTTATGGAGAACTTTAGGCCCGAAGTAGGGCAAAGTAATGCCCTCACTGCCTTAGCAGCCTTGCGCCAGGGACAAGGTGAAGATATTACCACGTACATTCGCCGGTTTGAGCTAGTGATCACTAGATTTGTGGGCAACCTCCTCACCGACGATACCTTGACTCAATTCTTTATCCAAGGGTTTAACAATGAGACTACCATTCAAGAAATCCTTAGGGCACGCCCCGCTTCTTTAGCGGCCGCTAAAGATCAAGCTAGGCCGATAGAGCGGATTTGATAGAGATCAGGAGAGGTTGTGGAGGAAGGAAGAGCACCACATTCCTAGTTTCATACCTATTCTCACTAAGGAAAAAGAGGTAGCCCATGAATCTGCTCAAGGCACCTTCGGTATGCATGTCCCCATGTGGAATTATTACGCTCCACCCTTGAATGCTAGAGCGCCTGCTCCTCTCCCTCAAATCACTTATCCAGTTGAAGGAACCACGTGGAAGGATGATTTTAGGAATGAGGTCCTCCAAGGTCAACAAGGGTTCCAAAATCAGTTGGTCCAACAAATTAAAGCCATGCAAGATCAAATGGCTATGTTGATTAGGAACCAAAATCCTAACCAACCACCTCCACCCATAGAGTCTAGTAAACATGCTTCGGGACTTTGGTGCACTCAATGTGGCCAACCTGGCCATACTAGTCCATTTTGCACCATGGGAGCATCTGCACAACAACACCACCTTAGTCAGCAGCCTTATGTGCCTCCTCATAGGAACCCACCGCAAGTAGGGCCTAACCAGGGTCAACAAGGTTATGTGTCCCCTAGTCCAGGTTTCGGAGGCCAACAGAAACCACGTCACGAGATTCAAAGCGTTTGTGGGCGTAGACATGCAATTGGGCAGTGTTGGATAGAGAGTGGTGTAGTATGTGGAAACTATGGCGGCAATCACCCTACCCATGTATGCCATAGGCCGGATAAGGTAATTCCCATGACCTTTCCGCCAGGGAATTATCCACAGCAAGCTCAAGATCACTTGAGGGGGGCCCGTAGACCTGCCTTTGATAACACATTTAGACCCCCTAGCCTGTATTACGATTACAATAACAACCGCCAGAACCAAAACCCTCCAATGGGAGTGAACACCTAGGGTGGTTACATTCCTCTTAACCAAGGACCACTTCAAGGTGGACAACAAAACCAAGGACCACAAGACGTCCGTTTTGCTACAATCTCAAGTGAGGTTGTCTCTGAACAATCTCCCACTCTCACGGAGCTCAATGGGGTTTTCCATGAGGTTAGTCCATCTCTTGAAGAACAACATTGTGTGCTGCCAGCTCTAGCAGTGCAAACAAGGGCCAATCGTCGTGATCCTAAATATTCTAGCCCTCCTCCACCTATACCAGAGGATAGTGATAGCTTCGTAGAGGATTCACCACATTTCTCTGACTTAAATGAGACCACGAGAAAGACAATAGAAAACAGTCAACGGGCAAACTCTAGGTCCATCCAAGGGAATTCTAGGCCTTGGAACCATGCTCCTCAACTCAGTGAACAGTGGGAAGGGCCACAGATTCCCATTCCCGAGCTTAGACCACCTCCTCTCACTGCCGAAAGTGTGGTGACGGGCTCGTATGACTTGTGGGCGGATTTAGGTCGTCTTAAGGCCGACATCACTATTGCCCAATTGTTAGAAGTCTCTCCTTCCATGAGAAGAGCTCTCAGGACTGGAACCCTAGTAAAACGGCGGCCCAAGGCGAAGGTTAAACTAGCTGCCCGGGTTAAGTCTACCTCACCTACCACCGAGGTTCAGGCATGCACGATTGAAGTTTCCATCGTGGACAAGATAGTACCCCATGTATTGGTAGACGGTGGTAGTGGGTTAAACATTATGCCTCTCTCCACCATGGAGAAATTGGGCCTAGACATCACGGAACCCTCACCTTTCATCATCAACATGGCCAACGAAAGTGTAGAAGCGCCTTTAGGCCAAATTAGTAATTGTAAGGTCATCACAGGGGGGGAGGATTATTCTCTCACCTTCCAAATACTTCGAATGCGCTCCAACAAGGAAACTTACCCTTGTTGTTAGGCCGTCCATGGTTGAGAGTTGCCAATGCTCGTGTAGATTGGGGAGGCCTTAGGCCTCACATTACTTATGGACCACCACATAACCTCACGGAGGTGGATATCAAGCCTTTGAAGTACGGATTTTGTCGTGGATGCCATAGCCCTTCTGAGGATGAGTCAAGGGAAGTGTTAACAAAGGTTCCCCCGAAGAAGGTGAGGTTTTTACCTCATGAAGCTGCTGATAGGATCCATCCAGTAGAGGCCCACGAAGTTCCGTTCAAGAGTCTGGGTCCAGGGCTTTACGAATGGGCTCCAACCAAGGAGTATGATGAATGGTTAAAGGAACACCCCATCTCAAGCGCGGACAAGGCTATTTCAGTAAACTTTATGGAAGGTATCCTCGTGGGGTCGGAATTGGAGCAAAGCTTAGTTCCTCTATTAGATGACTTCGAATCGGTAGAGACATTTGGCATAGATGTTGAGGGCACACAAGCACAAGAGTGGGACTCCAAACGTGATTGGGATATAAAACTCCTAGCGGCCTTGTGGGCTTACCGAACCACTTTTAAGGTCACCACCCAGGCTACCCCATTTTCTTTAGTTTATGGTGTGGAAGCCATTCTCCCCATCGAGTTAGAAATACCTTCTCTCCGAGTTGCGGTGTCTGCGAGGTGGCCAATCGCTGCCTCAAATTCTGATCGGTTGGGCTGCCTGGAGGAATTGGATGAGCGGCGCCGTATTAGTGCACAACACATGGAGGCCATTCAACGCCGCAGGAAAATTGCTTTCGATAGGCGCAACAAAGTCCGGTCACTACAACCGGGAATGCTCGTGCTACTCTAAGACGGGCGCCGCATGGATTTTCCAGGGAAATTTGATGCCTTATGGTTAGGTCCTTACCTCGTAAAAGAAGTCTTCTCCAATAACTCTGTTCAACTTCAAACCTTAAATGAAGAGGACTTTCCAACAACGACTTCAGGAAACCGATGCAAAGAGTACAAGGTGTGAATTATTCACAACCTATATCCACTTGGGACTTCCCCATTTTTCTTATTTATGGTCTTGGATCTTGATCAAATACAAAACAAGGGAATTTTGACCGTGTGCCCAAGAGCAAGAGCCTTTGGGTTCTTTGCCTCCTCGAGTTGTCCCAGATGGCCGCCATGTGTGAGCCGCAAAAACAGCTCATGGTGACGAATGGGTCACACGACGTATGCATTGTAGTTAGACGGAAGTAGAAGTGGGTTATCCAATTGGATTAGCTCATAATTTTTGACCAAAATGGCTAAATGGCCTTTCCATTCACTAATTCCTTAAATAGAAGCCACTTTATGGCAACTACGAATTTTATTAAGTTAACCAAAAAAATAATTAGAAAGGAAAAAATGAAGAGAAAATTAGGAAAAACCAAAAACAATAGAAAAGAAGGAGAAATAGAAGTGGTGGAGAAGAAATTACCTCCTACCGAGTCGGGGGCCGCAATTGGCCACGGTGAAGAAACCACGGGAAAAATTAGGAGAAGAAGAAGAATGATGGTGAAGAGAAGGAAAAAAGAAGGAGGCTTAAAAAGCCCTTAAAAAAATAGAAAAAAAGGTCCAAAAGAAGTGGGAAAAAACCCTCACCATCACTTGGTAAATTAATCCTAACCCCAAGCAAGGGGAATTCAATTTAGGTAGATTAGTTAGATTTAGCATCCTTGAATTTAGCTTAATAGCTCACTTATTGAGATCATGCGCACATGTGGCATGGAGTCAAAGTTGAGATTTAGATATTACTTGGTTAGTGGGACACCCACTTTTGTTAAATGCAAGGGTGGCTAGTGATTTATTAGCTTTTTAGTTACTATTTGTTTAGTGTGACCATTAATGTGCCCACCCAAAAGTGGCGGTTGTGGATGACGAAGGGAACAACCATGGGAACAAAGAAGGAAGCAAGGGCTTGGGGGGTTACCCCTTGGAGGCCGCTCAATCGGGGATGTGTGTGGTAGGAGCTAGGAAACCGAGAGGAGGTGTGTGGAAAGAGAGAGAAGAGGTAGGGTCTGAGCCTTCCCCCTCGTGTGGGCTAGATTCAGAGTCAACTGTTACGAAAATTACACAATTGTTAGATCAGAGTGTGGGCTTTCCAACAAGATCAAGAGCGTGTGATTTGGAGTTGTGACGACAAAGATACGAGTTGTGGAGCGAGGACGACCAGCTGGAGGATCGGCGACACATCTCACATAGCCTCGGTTTTTCCCTTGTTTGTTGCGGAGTTTAGATTCGATCAAGATAAGATTTTAGGAGTACCTAGATCAAAGCATTGGCTTTTCAACAAGCTCACAAACATGCGGATCAGAGTTGTGACAACGAAGATACGGGCTGCAGTGCGAGGACAACCAGCTCGAGCATCAGCGGCGGATCTCACTTGGCCTCAGATTTCCCCTTGTATGTCGTAGAGTTCTTGCCCGATTAAGCTGAGATTCAAAAACTAATAGATCAAAGCATTGGCTTTCAAACAAGCTCTTAAACCTGCGGATCAGAGTTGTGATGACGAAGATATGGGCTGCGGAGCGAGGACGACCAGTTGGAGAACCGGCGGCGGATCTCACACGGCCTCGTTTTTTCCCTCGTCTGTTGCGGAGTTTTTGTCCAATCAAGCTAAGATTTGTGAAGTCCATAGATCAGAGCAATGGCTTTTAAGCAAGCTCACAAACGTGCGGATCAGAGTTGTGACAACGAAGATTCGGGCTGCGGGGCGAGGACGATCAGCTGGAGCATTGGCGGCGGATCTCACTTGGCCTGAGATTTCCCCTTGTCTGTCGTAGAGTTCTTGTATGATTGAGCTAAGATTTTAGGACTAGATTGATCAGAGCATTGGCTTTTGAACAAGCTCACAAATGTGCGGATCAAAAATGTGACAACAAAGATACGGGCTGCAGAGCAAGGACGACCAACTGGAGGACCGGCGGTGGATCTCACACGGCCTCGGTTTTTCCCTTGTTTGGTGCGGAGTTTTTGTCCAATCAAGCTAAGATTTTAGAAGTAGATAGATCAGCGCGTTGGCTTTCAAACAAACTTACAAACGTGTGGATCGGAGTTGTGACGACGAAGATAAGGGCTGCAAAGCAAGGACAACCCGCTGGAGGGCCGGCGGCGGATCTCACATGGCCTCGGTTTTTCCCTTCTCTGTTGGAGCATTTTTGTCCAATCAAGCTAAGATTTCAGAAGTAAATAGATCAGAGCGTTGGCTTTTCAACAAGCTTACAAATGTGTAGATCCGAGTTGTGACAACAAAGATACGGGCTGCAGAGCAAGGACAACCAGCTGGAGGATAGGCGGCGCATCTCGCTTGGCCTCTGATTTCCCCTTCTCTGTCGCAAAGTTCTTATTCGATGAAGCTGAGACTTTAGGAGTAAATAGATCAGAGCCTTGGCTTTTTAACAAGCTTTGAAACGTGCGGATCAAAGTTGTAACAACGAAGATACAGGCTGCGGAGCGAGGACAACTAGCTGGAGGACCGGCGGCGGATCTCACACGGCCTCGATTTTTCCCTCCTCTGTTGCGGAGTTTTAGTCTAATCAAGAGAAGATTTTGAGAGTAGATAGATCTAAGTGTTGGCTTTTGAACAAGCTCACAAACAAGCGGATCAGAGTTGTGACGACGAAGATACGCGCTGCGGAGCGAGGACAACCAGCTGGAGCATCGGCGGCGGATCTCACTTGGCCTCAGATTTCCCCTTGTTTGTTGTTAAATTCTTGTGCGATGAAGCTCATACTTTAGGAGTATATAGATCAAAGCGTTGGCTTTCTAACAAAGTCACAAACGTGGGGATCAAAGTTGTAACAACAAAGATACGGGCTGCGGAGCGAGGACAACCAGCTGGAGGACCTGCGGCGGATCTCACACGGCCTCAGATTTCCCCTCGTCTGTCGTAGAGTTCTTGTCTGATTGAGCTAAGTTTTTAGGACTAGATTGATCAAAGCATTGGCTTTAGAACAAGCTCACAAATGTGCGGATCGAAGTTGTGACGACGAAGATAAGGGCAGCAGAGCGAGGACAACTCGTAGGAGGACTGGCGGCGGATCTCACACGGCCTCGGTTTTTCCCTTCTCTGTTGCGGAGTTTTAGTTCAATCAAGCTTAGATTTTAGGAGTAGATAGATCATAGCATTGGCTTTCCAACAAGCTTACAAACGTGGGCATCGAAGTTGTGACAACGAAGATACGGGCTATGAAGCAAGGACAACCAGCTTGAGGACCGGCGGTGGATCTAACACGGCCTCGGTTATTCTCTCCTTTGTTGCAAAATTTTTGTCCAATCTAACTAAGATTTTGAAAGTACATAGATTAAAGCGTTGGCTTTTCAACAAGCTCACATACGTGCGGATCGGAGTTGTGACGACAAAGATACGGACAGCGGGGCGAGGACGACCTGCTGGAGCATCGGCGGCGGATCTCACTTGCCCTCAGATTTTCCCTAATCTGTCGAACAGTTCTCATCCGATGAAGCTGAGATTTAAGGAGTACATTGATCAAAGCGTTGGCTTTCCAACAAGCTTACAAGCGTGCAAATCAAAGTTGTCACAATGAAGATACAAGCTGCAGAGCGAGGTTGATCAGCTGGACAACCGGCGGCGGATCTCACACGGCCTTGGTTTTTCCCTCGTCAGTTGCGGAGTTTTTGTCGAATCAAGCTAAGATTTGTGAAGTAGATAGATTAGAGCGTTGGATTTTGCACAAGCTTACAAACGTGCGCAACCTAAATGTGACAACGAAGATACAGGCTGCGGAGCGAGGACGACTAGCTGGAGGACCGACGTCGGATCTCACACGGCCTCGGATTTTCCCTTGTTTGTTGCGCAATTTCTGTCCAATTAGGCTAAGATTTTAGAAGTAGATGAATCAGAGCGTTGGCTTTCAAACAAGCTTGCAAACGTGCAGATTGAAGTTGTGACAAGGAAGATACGGGCTGTGGGGCGAGGACAACCAGCTGGAGCATCGGCCGCGGATCTCACTTGGCCTCAGATTTCCCCTTGTTTGTCGTAGAGTTCTTGCCCGATGAAGCTGAGATTTTAGCATTAAATAGATCAAAGCGTTGGCTTTTGAACAAGCATACTAACGTGCAGATCGGAAATGTAACAACAAAGATACGGGTTGCAGAGCAAGGACGACCAGCTGGACGACCGGCGGCGGATCTCACATGGCCTCGGTTTTTCCCTCAATTGTTGAGGAGTTTTCGTCCAATTGAGCTAAGATTTAAGGAGTAAATATATTAGAGCATTAGCTTTTGAACAAGCTTACAAACATGCGGATCGGAGTTGTGACGACGAAGATACGCGCTGCGGGGCGAGGACGACCAGCTCGAGCATCGGCGGCGGATCTCACTTGGCCTCAGATTTCCCCTTGTCAGTCGTAGAGTTCTTGCTCGATGAAGCTGAGATTTGTGAAGAAGATAGATCAAAGCGTTGGCTTTACTATAAGCTTACAAACATGGAGATCAGAGTTGTGACAAGGAAGATACGGGCTGCGGAGCGAGGTCGACTGGCGGCGGATCTCACACGACCTCGGTTTTTCCCTCGTTTGTTCCGGAGTTTTTGTCCAATCAAGCTAAGACTTTCAAAGTTGATAGATCAGAGCGTTGGCTTTTCAACAAGCTTACAAATGTGCGGATCAAAGTTGTGACAACAAAGATACGGGATGCAGAGCGAGGACGACCAGCTCAAGCATCTACGGCGGATCCCACTTGGCCTCAGATTTCCCCTTGTCTGTTGTAGAGTTCTTACTCGATGAAACTCAGATTTTAGGAGTAGATAGATCATAGCGTTGGCTTTCCAACAAGCTCTTAAATATGGGGATCCAAAATGTGACAACAAAGATACAGGCTGCGGAGCAAGCACGACCAGCTGAAGGACCGGCGGCGGATCTCACACGGCCTCGGTTTTTCCCTTGTTTGTTGCGGATTTTTTGTCCAATCAGGCTGAGATTTTAGAAATAAATAGATCAAAGCGTTGGCTTTTCAACAAGCTTACAAACGTGCAGATCCAAGTTGTGACGACAAAGATACGGGCTGCGGATCAAGGACGACCAGCTCGAGCATCGGCGGCGGATCTCACTTGGCCTCAGATTTCCCTTTTTTCGTCGAAGAGTTCTTATCCGTTGAACCTGAGATTTCAAGATTAGATGGATCATAGCGTTGGCTTTCAAAGAAGCTCATAATGTGGGGATTCAAAATGTGATGACGAAGATACGGGCTGCGGAGCGAGGACAACAAGCTGGAGGACCGGCGGCGGATCTCATACGGCCTCGGTTTTTCCCTTGTTTGTTGCGCAGTTTTTGTCCAATCAAGCTAAGATTTTAGAAGTAAATAAATCAAAGCGTTGGCTTTCAAACAAGCTGACAAACGTGCAGATTGAAGTTGTGACAACGAAGATATAAGCTGCAAGGCGAGGACGACTAGCTGGAGCATCGGCGGCGGATCTCACTTGGCGTCAAATTTCCCCTTGTGAGTCGTAGAGTTCTTGCCCGATGAAGCTAAGATTTTAAGAGTAGATAGATCAAAGCGTTGGCTTTATTACAAGCTCACAAACATGGAGATCAAAGTTGTGACGACGAAGATACGGGCTGCAAAGCAAGGACGACCAGCTGGACGACGGGCGCGTATCTCAGACGGCCTCGGTTTTTCCCTCTTGAGTTGCGGAATTTTAGTTCAATCAAGCTAAGATTCACTATGTAGATAGATCAAAGTGTTGGCTCTCCAACAAGCTCTTAAACGTGCGGATCAGAGTTGTGACGACGAAGATAAAGGCTGCTGAGCAAGGACGACCAGCTGGAGGACGAGCGGCGGATCTTACACGGCCTCGGTTTTTCCCTTGTTAGTTGCGTAGTTTTGATTCAATCAAGCTTAAATTTATTGAGTGAATAAACCAAAGCGTTGGCTTTCTAACAAGCTTACAAACATGTGGATCGGAGTTGTGACAACGAAGATACGGGCTGCGGGGCGAGGACGACCAGCCGGAGCATCGGCGGCGGATCTCACTTGGCCTCAGATTTCCCCTTGTCTGTCGTAGAGTTCTTGTCTGTTGAACCCGAGATTTTAGGAGTAAATTGATCATAGCGTTGGCTTTTCAACAAGCTTACAAACGTGGGGATCCAAAATGTGACGACAAAGATACGGGCTGCGGAGCGAGGTCAACCAGCTGGGGGACCGGCGGCGGATCTCACACGGCCTCGATTTTTCCCTTGTTTGTTGCGGAGTTTTTGTCCAATCAAGCTAAGATGTTTCAAGTGAATAGATCAGAGCGTTGGCTTTTCAACAAGCTTACAAACGTGCAGATCGGAGTTGTGACAACGAAGATATGTGCTGCTGGGCAAGGACGACCAGCAGGAACATTGGCGGCGGATCTCACTTGGCCTCAGATTTCCCCTTCTCTGTCGTAGAGTTCTTGACCGATGAAGCTAAGATTTAAAGACTAAATAGATCAAAGCGTTGTCTTTCGAACAAGCTTACAAACGTGCAGATCGAAAATGTGATGACGAAGATACAAGCTGCGAAGCGAGGACGACCAGCTGGAGGACCGGCGGTGGATTTCACACGGCCTCGGTTTTTCCCTTGATTGTTGCGGAGTATTTGTCCGATTGAGCTAAGATTTATAGAGTTCATAGATTAGAGCGTTGGCTTTTGAACAAGTTTACAAACAAACATATCGGAGGTGTGACGACGAAGATACGCGCTGCGAGGCGAGGACAAACAGCTGGAGCATCGGCGGCGGATCTCACTTGGCCTCAGATTTCACCTTGTTTATCGTAGAGTTCTTGCCCAATGAAGCTCAGATTTTAGGAGTAAATAGATCAAAGCGTTGGCTTTACTACAAGCTCACAAACATGGAGATCAGAGCTGTGACAAGGAAGATATAGGCTGCAGAGGGAGGACAACCAGCTAGAGGACCAGCGGCGGATCTCACACGGCCTCAGTTTTTCTCTTCTCTGTTGCTGAGTTTTAGTCCAATCAAGCTTAGATTTTAGGAGTAGATAGATCAGAGCGTTGGCTTTTCAACAAGCTTACAAACGTACGGATCAAAGTTGTGACAACAAAGATACGCGCTGCAGGGCGAGGACAACCAGTTGGAGCATCGACGGTGGATCTCACTTGGCCTCAGATTTCCCCTTCTCTGTCACACTGTTTTTTTTCTATGAAGCTGAGATTTGGAGAGTACATAGATCAAAGCGTTGGCTTTGCAACAAGCTTACACATATGGAGATCGGAGTTGTGACGGCGAAGATATGGGCTTCGGAGCAAGGGCGACTAGCTGGAGGACCGGCGGCGGATCTCACACGACCTCGATTTTTCCCTCGTGTGTTGCCGAGTTTTTGTCCAATCAAGCTTAGATTTTTTTTTTTGAAGTAAATAGATCAGAGTGTTGGCTTTCAAACAAGCTTATAAACGTGCGGATCGGAGTTGTGACGACGAAGATACGGGCTGCGGGGCAAGGACGACCAGCTAGAGCATCGGCGGCGGATCCCACTTGGCCTCACATTTCCCCTTGTCTGTTGTAGAGTTCTAGTTCGTTGAAGCTGAGATTTTAGGAGTAAATAGATCATAGCGTTGGCTTTCCAACAAGCCTACAAACGTGGGGATCCAAAATGTGACAAGAAAGATACGGGCTGCGGAGCAAGGACAACCAGCTAGAGGACCGGCGGCGGATCTCACACGGCCCCGGTTATTCCCTGGTCTGTTGCGGAGTTTTTATGTAATCAAGCTAAGATTTTAGGAATAGATGGATTAGAGCATTGGCTTTTCAACAAGCTTACAAATGTATGGATCGGAGTTGTGAAGACAAAGATACGAGCTGCAGAGCGAGGATGACCAACTGGTGGACCGGCGACGGATCTCACCCGGCCTCAGTTATTCCCTGGTTTGTTGCGGAGTTTTTGTTTAATCAAGCTAAGATTTTAGGAGTAGATAGATCAGAGCGTTGGCTTTTCAACAAGATCTTGAATGTGCGGATCGGAATTGTGATGACAAAGATATGGGCTGGGGAGTGAAGAGCACCAGAAGAAGAAGAAGAAGAACGCCGGCCGCCGAAGGAGGCCGGCGTGAGTAAAGTGTCTGTTCGTTCCACTACTAAGACCATGCCCAGTGGACAAGGAATTAGTTAGCTGGGACTACTTCCCTCTCTCGAGGGTAGACATTATGTCAAAAAAGCCAAAAGAACCACAAACCAAACAACCAACCAACCAACGATCCACTAACCAAGCAACTAGCCAACAGAACACCTATTAACTAAGCAAGTAGTCCAAAACATCAAAGCCAACTTAATCATAAAAATCAAGGCGGGGGAAGAATTTAAGGGGGGTCTTGTGTATCGGGGAGGGCTTGGTTGTTTTCGATTTTGCGTTTATGTAAAAGAATGGACATGGCATGTTGAATAGCTATGGTGTTAATGTTTTTAAAGGTGGTTTTTATTGTTTCAATGGGTATTTTGAAAGCATCTTCAAGAGTTTTCATAGATGGGATAAAGGTAGTGGCACGAGCGCCGGCCATGATTACAATGACGGGGTCCACATTCCAACCAAGGGCGATGATGTCTTCAATGAGGGGTTGGTATTTTTCTATTTTGTTTTGAATGGTTTCTGGGGAAAATCTGTCGTTGCAGTATGTGAATTCAATGAATTGAATAGTGTAGTCTTGGTTAATGTGATCGGGTGGTGAATCATTATATGGTAAACCTTTGACACAAAGAATGTCTGGTTTGAGTCTAGCATTACAATGATATCTTTGAGTCTCACATGAGCATGGGAGTAGCCAAGGAGGGACCGTATTTTCTTGTGGATTGTTATTAAAAGTACCGGCGTTCATTAATATAAAACATCTTGATTTGTTGTAGGAGGTGATTAGCTTTCGGACTTCCCATACCGCTTTATTATGTCTTTTAACAATTAGGGAATGTATGTGGTGATTTTGGCATTTGAGTAGAACATGAAGCCATGTTTTGGGGTCCGTTGAAGGGCATATGGGGCATGTTATGGATGGAAATCTTTCTATTCCAAAGAAGAGTTGTTTGCGAGCGTTTCCCATATATTGACCAGTACGGAATTTGATGAGGCATGTTATTTGTGAGTCTGAAATGATGGGATTTTTCCAAGAATTTGTAGAGAGTTCATTGTCTATGTCGTTACTGTTGGTCCATTTTTCTATGTTAGTAATATTTTTTGAGATTGTGTCAAGGTTGTTGTAGAGGTCTTGTTTTTTGAGGTATTTGCCCAAAAATCTGATTGGGCCTTTGTCGAGGGTATCTTCTTTGGACGGCCAATCTTCTTTTTGAAAGTAGTATGGGGTAGCATGGGCATGTTCGTGTAGGTCTTTGGCATTTTTGTCTGTTTATTCTCGGCCTTCTTTTGCTAGTTTATCTGCTTGTTTGTTGCCATCAATATTGGCATGGGCTCGCACTTTGTGGAGGGTTGTGATTTGTGTTTATTTTTGTAACATTCGGACCATTGATATTAATATGGTTTGATCGGGGTGACTGTTGTGAAGAGTAGGGTGTGTTATTTAAGTGTTTAGTAGGTAAAGTGCGTTTATACAATCGGTAATTATATGTGCGGGTTTATTATTGTATTTTGTTGTGATGATTTGTAGTGTTTTGTGAACGGCCATGAGTTCTGCTCTAAGTATATTTTGTAGTCCATGGAGTCTTTTGGCAAGCTTGATTTCCTTGGTAGAGTTATAAATGCCATAGCCAACTTTTTCTCTTCGCCAAGATCCTGGGCTAATTTGTTCAGGTGGTTTAAAGGAGCCATCAGTGTAATAACTATGTGCGGGGTTAAATTTTGGTGTGGTATGATTTGGATAGCTTGGGAGGGGGGGCGGTGTGATATGGTAGTTTAGTGTATTGTTAACATAGTTTAGTTTTGACCATTTTTTACTTCGGATAATGGGGGTTTGTATAGGTGTTGGTGGGGTCAGTTTTGTATATAGTCTTTGTATGTTTAAATTGTCCGTTATGGAGGTAAGTTCGGCAAGTTGCTCTAGGCTGCCAAGGGTTTGATTTTGATGATGGACACATAGTATTTGTAATGTAGATGGCTCGATTCCGGGTTTTTTTAGCTCGGGTGGAATATTAGGTTCTTCGTATGGTATTGAGTCTGCCTCGAATATTGCAATGATATGGGAATGTGGGAATGGGTCTGAGTGTTGGTTGTTGTTTTGGTACCACTTGTTGTTTGGTGTAATGATGATTGTACTTGTGTTATTTGGATCATGTTTGGCGGCAAGTCTAGCCCAATGTATGGCTTGTTCTATGTCTTTCTCGTTGTGGGGGTGAGCTATTCCCTTACCGGCCCGTTTGTAGTCAAAGGCTTTTCCTAGGGATCCAAATATTTTGTCTCTTTCAAATGGTGAGTAAAATTTGTTTAGCTTGGTAGAACATGTGACCGGGGAAGAAAAGTATGATTGTTCGATGTTAAAGGATGAGATTAGTGAGTCTAAGATGGGTGTGGGTATTGTGTATTGCGCGTTTTTGAGGGGGTTATTTTTTGATATTCGGTATTTATACCGTTGGTAAAGCCAGATTAGTTCGGTTTCAAAGGGTTGGGTCACTGGTTCGATGTTTGTAGGGGTTTGTAGTTTTGTATTGTATTGATTCCATAACCATTGGAGTCGAGTGACGGGGATAGTGTGTAAATGTCGGCCATTTTCTTCGTATAGATGTGTTTGAGTGTTATCCATTTTAATTGTGTTTGAGAATGCAAGGATATCATTTTCGGGGTTACATTCTGATGTATGGATTTTTAAGAGTGGAATAATTATAGGTGGTGTTACAGATCTTGAGTCTGGGGATTGTTCGTGGGGGTGGTGAGCTAGAATGATATCAGAGTAGATTTTGTTTTGAGTTTTTTGGTAGTATTGTTTTAATTTTTCGATGTTGTGTGTGGAGGTGTTGGTGTCGTGTCGTGGAAAGAGGGCTCTTTGGGGAAGCCATTTATTGTATGTATTATCATTGTGTTCCCACTGGCATAGATATTTTGTATAGGTATTTTGTATATTATTTGTGTCTGTGTGTTGGATGTGTTTATGGTGTACGATGTTATTAATGGGGTATGTGGTAGGGCTTTTGGGGATGTATGTTGGGGGGCGAGGGTGTTGTGGATGTGGGGGGTTAGGGGGGTAGACTGGTGGGGGGATGTTCCTTGGGGTGATGTTGTTGGTGGTGATGAATGAATCTTGAAGTATATAGGAGTATGGGTGTATGTTGCAAGGGGTATGACATGTGGTGGGGCATATTGGGTGGCAAAATAGTTGTTTATCAATGTTTAGAGCACATTTTAGTAATTTGGATGGGGTGAAGTGGTAGGTTTTGAAATCCTCATTGTTCATGATGTGTGTGCCGTTAGGTAAAGTGATTTGGCTTAGTTCAAAGATGTTTTTTGAGAGGAGTTTTTGTAGGAGTTTTTGGGAGAGATGGGTATTGAGTGTGTTGTGATTTAATGCTTCTTGTCGCCATAGTATTTCTAGTGATGTGGGATTGATGAGAAAGTTTGGAAGTGTACTTTTAAGGTGGATTTTAGCTATGTGTTTTAGTAAGAAGAATGTTCGTGTTATTGGTGATCTTATGCAACCACTTTTTTTAATTCTGGGTATGTTTCCGGCTCCTCCATATTGAGCGAAGACATAATGAGTTAGTCCATTATATATTTTTCCAAGTCTACCTTTATCATTTAAGGCATTTTGGAGTTGTTCACCTATACATCGGAGATATGCATTTTTAAGGGAGAAAGCTTCGAGCCCAAATAGGTTGTGTGGGAGTTGGGTGATTGCATTTGACATACATTTTGGTAGTCCACATATGGTTTTTTATATGGCTATTATTTTCTTATCAAGTTTTTTGATTGCAGGCATAGAATATGGTACACCATAGAAACTGTATGCCACACCCGGACGTATTACGGTGTCGACCATTTTTATTTTTTGTTTCATGGTGGCCGGACATGTTGTTAGTTCTTTGCAAATTTTATTGAGTTGTATTTGGATGGATTTAATTTTATTAGTTATTGCGGCGAGGTCGTCCGCGTATGCGGCAGAGTTTATTGTGACTTGTGATGTGCCAAAAGTGTATCCATTGTTGCCTTGTTCTAGCCATCTGAGTAGTGGTTCTAAAAATATAATGAATAGGTATGGGCTGAGGGTATCCCCTTGAATAGTTCCCCTTTGGATGGGTATAGGTTTTGTTTTCCCAAAGTGTTCTCCTATATAGCAAGTGGACGATTGAGAGTAAATGTTTCCAACAAGTGTAGTTGTATCTTTTGGGTAACCAAGGTCCGTCATTATTGCTAGTAGTCGGGCATAATCTATTGAGCCAAAGGCATTTTTAAAATCAACGTATAGTATGTATATATCTTGGCTCGTAAATCTTGCGTCTTCTAGTGCAGCTATTATAGTTTGTATTTGTCGAGGAGTACTTCTCTCTGCTCTAAATGCTTCTTGACTATCATGTAGGGTTTTGAATTTTTCACCGTATGAGGATAGTATAGAGGTGAGTGTACTAGTAAAGAGTTTATATATTGTGTTAGCTAGTGCAATTGGCCTGTGGTTAGATAGTATAGATGGATCTCCTTTTTTGTATAGTAGAATTGTTGTGCTTGTTTTCCATGACGTTGGTATTTGTTTTTGTTTATTGCAGTGAGAGAAGAATAGGAATAATAATTTATGGAATCTTGGGGGCATGTTTTTGAGTATTGAGTTTGGTATGCGATCTGGGCAGGGGGCTTTGTTGTTACCAAGATTCCGAAGGCATGTGTCGTATGTGGCTATGTTAAAGTATTTGTGTAGTGGGATTTCTGGTTCACCTCGTTTATCAAGGGTAAATCCATCAAGGTCATGCCATGGGTATTGGCGTACTGCACATGTGCATTCAATTGGATGTTGTGGTTGGTAATTACATGTTGGTATTGTCGGTCTATTGCTTTTTGTTTGTTGGTTGACTATTTCATTCGCGATGTCTTCTGGGCTAGTTAGAATATTGTTGTGTTAATCTATGATACAATCTATTGGCGGGGATTCCAGGTTTTTAAAGACATTCCTGCTAATTTTTTTGGGGCTAATTTCGTATAGTTGTCTGTATTTTGAGATGGCTTTCTTAATGTTATCTTTGGCGTATTTTGAGGTTATTTTTCGGGCTTGTATGTTGGCATTTTTTGCAATTAGTGCAATATCCTTTATCCATGTATCGTGAGGTAGGTCCGGAGGTGGCGGGGTAGGGATTTGGGTGTGTTGTAGAGCTAGTAGCTCAGTGCATATGGGATGGTTACGCCATTGAGGGTTGTTTTTTACAATTCTAATGGTTTTTCGTATACCATGGTATGTAGTTAGGTGTTGTTTCCAAGTTTTAGAAAGTTTGCGGGGGAGATATCCGCCTTGTTGAGAAGTTTTGTTTGTCATTTAAGGAATTGGATGGGCTCTACAAGTTTGTTCTAATGTGTCAGAGATTTTATTGATGAGTTTGTCTAGAGTGTGGCATGCTTCTTGCCATTGTATTTGGAATAGTTGGTTGTTGTTTTTAAGAGTGTTTGTGAGAGAATCTATTTGTTTGGAGTTTTCTTCAAAGAATTTTGTGTTGAAATTTTCTATATTGTCTTTTGGTATAGGATTGAGTATGCGTATTGTGTCATTGTTTGGTGTTGTGGGAGTTCTATTAATTAATGTGTTGTCTGGAATGTGCAATCGTATGGGTGAGTGGTCCGAGTTGAGAATATCATCTTTATTTGTTGTAGAGGTGTATTGTGTATTGTTGCTTGTGTTTATATAGAATCCATCTATTAGGCTCCAATCACTATAATTATAGCCACCTTGTCTAGAGAATTGTGTATCGGTTTTGATGTAAATGAGGTTTAGGTTTTTTGTGAAGCGGCGCCATTGGTAATCAATGTTTTGATGGGGGGTGTTATGATTTCCATTTTGGCGACCTATTAGTGCTATGTCTCTGTTGAAGTCTCCACATAATAGGTATGTGTGATTGGGGTTATTATTAATTTGAGATATTATAGTGTTTTGTATGTCTATGATATATCTAGTATCTTCAGGATGGGATGGCATGTACATATGAAAGATTAACCATGGTTGTAGTGGGTGGTTAGTGATTTTGATTATTTGAATATAAGGTGATATATGCATTGGGGTGGGAATTTTGTTGATGTTGCCCACGAAGGCATATTTTTTGTGTATTAATGTAAGGAGGCCACCTCGGCCCAGTGTCTATGGTCTCCGTTGTTGGATACATCTTGTAAGTGCATGTGTATTGTTAAATATGAGTTTATAGTCTTGAAATATGTTTTGTATATATCTTGTGGATTTTGTGGTAGATAATTTTGTTTCTTGTATAAATATGAGGGCTGGTGGCGTGGCTGTGTGTGTGACCAAATTTTTTAAGCTAGGTAGGGCAGTGTTTAGAGAGGAGGCATTCCATGTGATTATGGATGTATCTTCTTGATTTAGTCGGATGTTTTGATTTTGTGGAGGGATGTAGGGAGGTGGTGGTGGTGGACGGGTGTATTCTGGTATAGGGTCTAAGCATTTCAGTAGTTCGTTGATGAGATTGTTAGGGAGGTAAGGGAATTTTAGGTTTATAGTTTCAATTGAGGGAGGTATGATTTAACTATGTAAAAAGTCATATATGTTCTTATGTATTGAGTTTTCATGTTTTATAATATTTTGGTTGTCTTCAAGAAACTTTATATAAGGGTGCGTAGTGTGAATGTGTCTTTCTGGTGGGTTTTGTAGGTTTAGTAGAGTTTGTAGGAGTTTATTGGTCCAAGTGGTTGTGTTTAAGTTTTGTGGGTTTAGGAGATGATTGCATTCATCTATGTGTGGATCAGTGGTGACTACTATGGCATATAGGATGTGGGGTGGTGGATGCATATTTTTTTGTTGTATGTATTGGGCAATGTTTGTGTATGTAGTGTTTTGTATGTGGTGTAATGTATGTGTGTTTTTGAAGAAAGGCGCGAAGGATTTTGTGATATGTTTATATTCCGGTTGAAATTTTATGGTATTTGGTATGAAGTATATTTTGGCATTTTTCTTATGTGATGTAGGGTGTGTTTTTAGTATATTAGGCATGGGTCCCGGGTTGGTTTCTATGTCTCCGCTTAGAAGTAATAGTAGTTTTATGTGTTTGGGTTTGGTGTGGTGTTTTAGAGTACTTATTTTCTTTGTTATTCTTTGGTGTTTTCTTATGATCTTGGAGTTGTGTTTTTTTGGGAGCTTGTATTTGTCCTTGTTCGGGGGGGTTGCTGTATTTGTATTCGTAATTATGGCTAATGTAGGGATTTTAGATGTATAGCGTGTTTTTGGTGTTTTTGTTTTTATTTCTTGATTAATGTGTGGGATTGTATTTTTTCTTGTGATTATGGTGGTAGTTTTGTTTTTGTTGTGCGTGTTATGTGTAGTTGTATATTTACGTACTTTTTTGCTTTTGTTTGTGTTTGTATTTTTGTGTTGTTTTTTGTTTATATTATGGTGCGGTTTTATGCTTGTATTTGTTTGTTTTTATGATGTTTTGTGTATAGGTGTAGGTATGTGTGCATTTCTGTATAAGTATTTATGTGTATATGTTTTATTATATATATATATTTTTTGAGGTTGGCGGCTAGATTGGGTATGTGGTTGGATGTGGGTGATTATAAAGTTTTTTAATGTTTTTTGGAGGTGCATTAGTGTTATGTATTTTATATGGAGTTGTTTCGGATATTTCGTGGATGGTTGTATGTGTAATTTGGTAATTGGTTTGTTGTAATGGTAGAAAGTTTGTTGTTTGAGGTTTTGTGTGATTATGTCTTTTGGAGGTTGTGTGTTAGGTTTGGAGTTTTTTTGATTGAGGACTTGATTTTTGAGAGGAGTAGTTGTTTGGTTTCGGTAATAGGTGTGAGAATTGTATTGTATTTGGAGTTGTTGTGTTTCTTTTGTGTTGGTAGTATTCATAAATACTAGTTTTTTGTGGTTTTTTGGTTTTGGTTTAGTGAAGAGCACCAAGAAGAGGAGGACGACACAATCACAAGAACGAACACGAACACGGCGGAGGGTGAATTGAGCGGGATCAGGGAGCCTCCTTCCTCTCCCAATTGATTCATTATCCTCTTGATTGCTTGTGGAGAAGGAACCCTAAATTTTCTAGTTACAACCATCGTGCGGAAGCGCTGCCCAATTTTCAATAGAACTAGGGTTTCCTTTCAAACGTAACAACACAACCGGTTTTAATAAGACAATAGTAGGTAAACGCAACTGGAGGTACCTGGATGGCATGATGTTCGAGTAAGGCTCCTTGTGTGAATGTATGTGATGTGCACGTGATGTATGGTACATGGTCTTGCACTGCTGATTGCTGGGCTGTGAGTCCAGGGTTAAGTTGGATGGGTAATTGAATGCTGCCATTGCATTAAGCACAAAAAAACACTAAGGATACAAAAAACGAACATAAAAAACGGAGTTAAAACCTAGGAGATAATGGGCATATAAATTATGGATAAGAAAAGGAAGCCTGTCTGCTGTCTGCTGCTGTCAGGGTCACGCCTTGATCTGGAAGTGGTCTTTGAGGGTCTAATCAAGTCCATAAGGCCGAGCTGAACCTATCTAAACTTTAAAACGTTGAAATCGGAGTCCTAGGGTAAAACTTATGTGTGAATGAAGTTCGGAACCTCCTTAAGGCTGAATTCAATCATCACCACCCCTAGGTCCACCAAAACATTTAGTAACCACAACCTAACCACTATGACATGATGGTAGCATGAATGGTTAGTTCCACTAATGATTGCATATGGGGTTGTATCCCGATTTTAGGAACTTGTGTTCAAGATAGGCCACCCGGTAGGGGTGGTTTATTTGGCTCACAGCAGTCACAGTCTGCTTGACCGACTTCCATGAGATTGGTGCTCTATTCTTCATTAAACTGTAACCGGTTTGTGACTTCCCTCAGAGTTTCTCTGTCTTGAATCCGGAGTCTGCGTAGCCAATGATCTCGGTTGATTGCCTCTTTTGAAGTAAAGTCCGAGGTCCTTGGTGCCTCGCAAGTAGCGTAGGAGGTGTTTGACTCCATTCCAATGTCGAGCTGCCGATCTTTGGTTGTGTCTCGCCAAGACACTGGTGGCAAATGTGATGTTTGCCCGTGTGTAGGTGGCGAGGTAGAGTAGAGCACCAACAGCCGTAAGATATCTTGATCGATCGACTTCTTCTTCTCTCTCCTTGCATGACCTGTAAGGATCTTTACTAGTTTTGGTTCGTCCCATCATTGGTGCCGCCAATGGGTGAGCTTGATCCATATTGAAACTTCGAAGCAATTATTTGACGTAGGTTTCTTGATGAAGTAGAATACTTCCATTAGGAAGGTGGCGGATCTGTAGTCCTATGCAAAAGGTAGTTCTTCCCACCAGTTTTATCTCAAACGTTGATGTTAGTATACTTTCATCGCGTGAGCAAAGTATTTAGTTCCAACCAGGTTTTGATCATCCACATATATAGCTAAGATGATGAAAGGAGAGCTATCTCAAATAACAAATATACATGGGAGGGCTAGATGATTTGTGAAGCCATGAGATAATAAAAAGGTGCAGAGATGGTGGTACCACATGCACCTAGCTTGCTTCAAGTCATACAAAGTTTTGTGTAGCTTGAGCCCTGAGTGTTTGCATGGTTTGGCGAGTATGTTTTTGGTGAAGAAGTCCGGTGGTGGCCGGATACGAATGTCAGCATCCAGGTTCCCATATAGGTATACCGTAACTACCTCGAGTAGTTGAGTTTCTAGTGATAACTAGGCAGCTAGACTCAATATATATCTGAATGAGGTGCTATCCATTACAGGAGAAAATGTTTGTTCAAAGTCTATCTCAGGTCTTTGTGTGAATCCTTGGGTGACTAACCTTACCTTGAATCTTACGACCTCCTCATGCTCATTTTTTTACAAGTAAATATCAGCTTGTGGCCGATTGGTTTGGTGGGGAGGTTTGTAATCATAGATCCGAATATTCTACGTTTCCGGAGGGATGCGTATTTGACTTGAAGAGTTGCCTTCCATTGAGGCCATTCAGATTTGGACTTTGCTTGCTCTAAGGTAGCTGGCTCATGCTCTAAGTTGATAAAATGTGAGATAAACGTAGCGACCAATTCTCCTCCAGGAGTTTCTGGCTCATCGGGTATGATTTTCTGATGTGTACTTTTGATTCATACAATCGGTGTGTAAGTTTGCGGGTTTTTTGCGTCTGGGTTTTGAGGTTGGGATTTGAGGCTCGGGCTTTTTTTTTTCGGCAAACGAGGAATCAACTGGTTTCCAATTCCGGGTAGAGGGTTTCTAATGATCCGAGGTCCTGTACTTAGGCCATCTGGGATCTTGTCCGCAAGTGCCCGGATGTCTAGGATTTTCTGACTTCAAGGTCGGCTACAGCCGTTCTTGGGTCTGGGTTCATTGTGAGAGTTTCAGGAGTTCTAAAATTAAATTTGGTAGACTGGTCTAACTGGACCGTTTTGGAAAAAATAATCTCTACGAACCTACAATTCTTGAACCGAGCCTTGTGTATTTGATCTGTGTCCGGGAACGTATTCCGGATGATGCTAGGGGAATAGTAACCTAGGTAGATGGCTTGCTTTCTATGTGTCGTAGTTTGCAGAGTCAATATTCCTCCGGAATGCACTCAATCGTCATTAAGTACTTCCAAAGTGAACCACTCCGGTTTCGTTCCCACAAAGATCTTTTTATCCTTTCACATTATCCAAAACCACTAAGCTATCGATCACCTAGATTAGTTGTTCTATTTTGTAAAGGAACCGGATCCTTCCGGTTTCCGAAACTTACCCAAACTAGTTTCCGGAAGGTATGTACAGTTGTTTCCGAAAATGATTTCCGGAAGACCAGGTGGGTAATTTGATTTACCTATGTTCCTTCTCAGAGCGGCTTCCGGAAGGTTTAAGCAAGTGACCGGATGGCCATCCTATTTTGTGTAAGTGGCCGGATTCCCCACTGCCTTGTGACTTTAAGTGGCTAGACACCCACTGCCCCGGATTTTATAGTGCCCGGACAATCACTCTCCTCCTAATCTACTAACCGGTGATGTGGTGTTGATTCTAGACTTCACTCTCATGACATCCGGAAGGCCTTCCGGATGCGGTCACACAAAGGTAAGTCCGAACTACAACGACGTTCCGGTAGCACTTTTGTAGCACTCTAAAGATAAGGATATAGTTTTACTTGGGAGGACTCCTTCTAGACTCACATAGCAGGTTTTTCCTATCGTGGGGGTAAACTCTGATTTTGGGATCGGAATCCGGGTTCACACGGGATATTCTGTGCCCTAGAGACTACCAGGAATACCTCTACAATATATCTCTTCCCCTCCTAGTTCTTCCGGACTCTGAAGGTGACCAGGAACGCCTCTGCAATCTCCTCCAATTATTCCGGACACTCCCCTGCTGGAAATCCAAACCGGTTCACTCCTCAGTACATCAAAACATCCTTCTCTTCAAAGAAACCTGCGTAATACGTACTACAACAACGGACCTTGTACCTTACAAAGAACATCTTATGTCGCACAAACTAGGTAGCAAATCTAGTGATAGCTCCGGAATATATTCAAACATAAGGGAAAACAAGATCATGAGTTGAGAAAACTCATTATACTAAGTACTAGGAAATCAACCTGATCCACGCACTACCTTATCTGCGAGAAATCCAAAAAATCTAATCTAGAAAATCTTATCCCTAAAGGTCCGGGAATTCAAACCTGAGATCCGAAAATGTTGGATCTCAGATCCGCTTTATCCGCTGGTCTACAACTTTGAGTTTCAGGTTTTGACAGCCAGGTCGATAGCCGGGTGCAATCTGGAGCCCCATCGTTAACCGCTACGACGAGTCTGATGACCGGAACTATCTAATCTCCTAATAACACTAACTATGGAGTTCACTTGTTCCGTCTACTCCAGCGCATCGGAGATGCTCCCACGGTCTGCTTCCTGCCACCTACCTTGTTCGGAGTTGGATCCGGTAGTGGTCCACTTCCGGAAGCTGGAGCTTCCGGCTCGGGTTAGTCGTTCGAAGCTGCCGCCTGCGTGCCCTTCTCTGCTGTGCCGGTGGTCATCCCCTCTGCTGTCTTGGGGCTGGCGGCAGCATCCGGATAGCCTCGGGATAGGGAAGAAGTAGTCTTCCGGCGACCGGAGGTAGGTGGAGAAAGATGAATCCGGAAGCCGGGAGATGGCTCCTGGAACATTGCTGAAGGAAGAGGGGTCTTCCTAGCCGTCACTGGACTGTTGGGAGGGGCCCTGCCTTGTGGTCCGGGAGGATTTGTTTCCGGTGTTGCCACCGGCTCCTCCATAGGTTCCTTACCCTTTCCGCAGGGTTCCGGTTGCCTGCTGTAAAGGTCCGGTCGCCTCCGGGGAAGATGTAAGGTCGATGGTGGTGTTGGGCGCCGCCGGCTTCTCTGGAATGACGGAACTGGCTGCGTTGTTTGCTAGTAGTTGCATCTGTCCCCATGCCTTCTCCATCTTCCGGCCGTGGTCGAGAAGAAAACGGATGATTTGGCCCCGGTTCACCTCACCTTCCTTCTCTAGATACTTGATGAAGAGAATGCTCTGGTTGATAGTGTCAACCGGAAAACTCAGAGCTGTCCGGACCTCACTCAGGGCTTGAGCTGAGGCAACCGCTTTGTCTTCTGCTGTCTTCCGAAGTACTTGGGCCTCCTCCAGCGCTGCATCCGCCTTTGACAGTTCCTGCTGCATTTTCGCCCGGGCTTGAAGAAGGGTTCGATGCCGTGCTTCCATCTGCTCCAGCCGGAAATCGCTCTCCCCTAGGGTCTTCAATCGAGGCAGGATCTCCTCCAAATTCTCAATCCGGAGCTCCCCCATGACGGCATATTAGGGCGGTGCTGTCATTCAAGTGTTGGTTGATCCGGGTGGCTCTCCATGCGACATATTGGAGTAGCTCCATGATGTCCTCCTTGTTACTTCCGGTGAGTGTTGGAAGATCCGGAGTTGGACATCGCCCTGGCCGCTTCGAAGGCCTCGCTCCAGCATCATCTTCAGCTTCCGGAGTGTGGTCCATACAGGCGGGTGGGGAACGCGCCAGTGGAGATTTCGGCTGCACCGAGCGACTCCTCTTCCGTGACTGGGGTGTTTGCGCCGGAGCTGTCTCCGTATCTTCATCCTCATCCCCCTTATCATCAGCCTCAACCCCTCCGTACCTTTGAATGGCTAGCAGGGCCTCGTACTCGTCATGCTCCTCCGGTTTAAGTAACTCGTGCCGGTGGTAGAGGTGCGTCACGTAAGCCGGCAGCGGTGACCCTGCCTTCCGATTTTGGTGGAGGTTCTTGACCAGCCACTCCACCAACTCTTGCATGAGAGAGGCCCAATCGACAGTGATCTTCTCCCGCATGGCTCCCAAGAACGTCGCCGCCCACTTCAGTACCAAGCGCTTGGGTTTCTCCGGCTGAAAAATAGGGTTTAGAAACCCTATTACAATCCGGGCTCTTGGGTCAGCCAGGTCGTCGATGGAATACCCTTCTTTCGAATCAGCCGGCCCCCGGAACTCATTGTCCGTGAGTTCGTCCTTCCGCTCCGCCACCTTGATGTCCCCATTGGCAAAAGCATACGTCCGCTTTCAGTCTGCCCGGGTCCACTTCTCCGGGTGCGCTTGTATACTACCGTCGTATTGGTTATCCGGAGCGCCGATCAGCTCCGTCACAACCTTCTCGTCTTTCGTTCTCCATGCTGTAGCTATCAGACCGGAGCACCCCATGATGTCGAGGAAGTGGAACAACGTGTGAAGATCACGGTCCGCCGTTGGGTACTCCGGTATTACTCTCACGATGGGTGGTCCCCCGGTGGCAGTGCTCTTCACCTTCTCCTGTTTCCCTGCCCGTTCACCGGCCATGGTGCTCTTCCGATCGAACCTGCACGCACTGACCTCACAAGAACTCTCCACTACTGCCGGATGCTTGAGGAGCAACCGGCTTAGAAACCAGCAGAAGGGAGCAGGAGAAAAAGGAATCGAAAAAATGTGGGGGAAGGTTAGAAGAGGAAGAAGAAGAAGATAACTGATTTGGGAAGTTCCGTCGGTTGCTCTTTTTACAATGGCCCTAAAGTATGGGATTCTCCAACGGTAGTGACGTCACTATCAAAGTTTTTTAACGGCTCTGATGTCACCATCCCAGTACAAACATATGGACAAAATACTTATGGATAGAGCTATTTTGTAATAATGGCTTCCCTATATCGCAAACGTTAAGATAATCTGTTATATTCAAATCATTCACTTACATCTTAAATATTGTCAAGTACTAAAACCGTTACAAATGCCATCATTCACGCTTGGACATCACCGAATACATCACCAAATATGTATATAAATACGCCACTCCAAACACTGTAGGGAGTATCGAAAATGACGTCACCTATGGCATTGGTGTCCACATTCGTGGCTTTGCCATCCTCATCAAAAGGGCTCTAGAGGACCGCCATGCACATTCCTACTGTGCTGCTTCTGCTTGTTGATGCATGGAAGCCTCTGCTGGTGCTGGGATGTATATTCCACCATCTGCAGTTGCCTCTCTCACTCGCTCCGTGACCAACAGTTCCGGTTGCAGACCAGCAAAATCTTCATCATTTCCCACTTCAGTCACAGAAGGGATGGATTGGTTGATTTGGAGTTCACCACGTCTTCCCCTCACATCCGTGCGGCATATAATCTTCCACCCACGCCGATGCGGGTCGTCGGAAAAGAACACTTGTTGACAATGCAATGGAAACGCAAAGGACTCAGCATGAATCCTACCATCCATGTGGTTGAAGTTTGCCATAGGAAACCCATATCTATCCCTCACCACATTTGAAAAATGACTATCTTGGTTTCCTCAAACCCAATCGCATACAAGTACAATGGTGCAATGATTTCGGTAGTCGAGCTCCAGGATCTCTTCAATGTATCCTACATAGTCATCGGTTCTCTCTATGGGTCGGCCATTACAAAGCCCCCATCGAAGTTGTCGGCTGAATGAGGCAACCACACAAGAATCACGTGTGACAAGTCCTCCTTCTGCACTACGCACACGGAAGTGCACGCCAAAGGCATGCATTTGACGATGTGACACAGCATACCGCTCTGGAGGTTGCCCATATTGTATGACATCCTCATGTACGTGTTCACCAGCGTCCCGAAGAGCACTGACACGGGCACTCACCCACGATGCAAAAGAAGGCAAGTCAAAAAGGTGAACAGGGTACCGCATGGCCGTTGTAGGATGTGAACGGCAAAATTGTCTTCGGTACATCTCCCTCTCTTCCCACCTCTGCCCTCTTGCTCTTACATATTCCCTACACATCAATTTCCATGAGGTGTTATGATGAAAGAGTTCCAGATGCCCATTGTCATCTGGGATCAGACTATGTCATGTATGATATGCACTGTAACACACTGACGTCTAAGCAAATATCGAGAATGACATACAAACAAACGCATTTATTGAAGTGATGTAGATGGACATGTCAGAATGAAGATGTTACTCAACCCGTTATGCTTCGAACTGCGTTGACTGAAACAATGGAAAGGAGAAATTTTATCGATTACTATGTACCACATATGTAATCATGAAGAATTATAGACAAACAACTTAGGGTTTGGCACTCATTGACGCCACTCCTCCAAACACATTACATTGTCCAGTACAAAGGCATGTGCGTATTTTTAAAACTCATCTGGCATCTTCCGCTTCCGCTGCGACTTGGAACAAAGAATCTCATCAATCATTGCAGGCTCTTCTTCCGGATCCCATATGGGATGTACGGTTCCTCTGTACTGAGGCATGTACTTAGTACAAAATCCAAGGGTATCATCCATTTGATACCCTTCAGCCATGCTATCTTCTGGATGCGAAAATGTTCTGACATAATCCTTAAGCGTTTTCATGTATCGCTCTATTGGATACATCCACCGATAGTGCACAAGACCGCAATTGAACAGTTGCTCCACCAAATGCACTGGCAGATGCGTCATGATGTCCAGAAATGTAGTTGGTAATTCCTTCTCCAATACACATGTGGCCATGATGACATTGTGCATCATGTCATCCTTCTCCGCCAATCGTACCTCCTTTGCACAAAGTCTCTGGAATACTCTACTCATTTTTATAATAGCCAAGCGGACATTGTCATCCAGAAGGTTCCGAACTGCCATTGGGAGAATCTACAAAACATGTTCCACCAAGAACCAAACATTTAGTAATAACAACATTCAAGATTTAGTAATAACAACATTCAAGATTTAGTAATAACAACATGACACAGACGTCTCCTACTGCGCCAACATGATTATCCTATATAACGTCCGTTGTGGCTAGTGTCCTTGTTTTTGACATTTAAAGTGTCATGATTCTCTCTCCTCCTATGTCTATGGTGACATCCACCATTAATTACCTGGCGGGCTCTACATTTTTATAACTTCATTACAATGCATGCAGAGACTAAGTTCTTAGTGTACCTGTTGCATGAGGACATGATAGTCATGTATCTTCATATACTGCAGCTTGCCATCTTCTAATCGCTTGTGAATGCTACCAACGTAATTCGAAGGGGTTCGAATATTAGAAATAATTTCTTCAAACTCCTTGTGTTCATGTGGCTTCAAAACAAAAGGGGCCTGTGGCATGTAATACTCATTTTGGTGCCGTCGTGGAGGTTGAAGCCATATCTCTTCCCGAATGCCCAATTCTTGAGCGTCGACTCGACTTCCGGGACTGTCCTTCATTCCCAACAATGTCTTCACTATATTTTCGCACAAATTTTTCTCACAGTGCATGACATCCAAGGTATGTCTCTCCAACAAGTGCTGCATGAGGACATGAAGCAACCACAATAGAATACATTATGGCATTATGGCATATCCTTGCCAGACTAACATCGTTCCCTCAAAAAACACGTCCTCTGTGATGTCAAGATGGACGTCAAAATTGATTATACCAACATCAGTATGGACGTTAAATCTAATTTTGCATGTTTAAAGGAACGTAGCAACGCCGCAAGACTGTTACAGATGCAAAGTCCAGAAGTCCTTACCTCCCAATATGGCAGCTCATATAATGCACACAGCCGTTTCACTCCTGTTACGTGGACCGGATCATCTGGACCATTCTCTTTTCCACCTAAATCTAGGTATGATTGTCGCCACGCAGCATGACGAATACTATCTTTTTCTGTCTGTGGAGTTGGTCGTTCACGGTTCTCCACCTTCCCATTAAATCTCAAGTTCTGACGGTATGGGTGGTGCCTAGGCAAATAACGACGTATGCCTCCGTACACAATCTTCGAGCCTCTTGTTCTTCTGTTTGCAAGAACGTCACCTGTCTTAGCCATTCTCGCTTCAGTATTTGGTCCACACGAAGGGCAACCCTTGTAACCCTTGCAACAAAGGCCTGAAATGAGTCCGTAAACTGGAAAATCTGAGATGGTCCACATGAGTACGGCACGTAAGGTGAAAGTACGACCGTATTCCCGTTGAGAAAAGTCAAGTGCCGGAACACCATGCCACAGTTCTTGGAGCTCCCTCAACAAGGGACAAATGAAAACATCAAGACTGGCAGCATTCGGTGAGTGCTTCCCTGAAATCAAGATGCACAAAGAGATGAAGAACTTTTTTGTGACAAACCATGGCTCAAGGTTGTATATCAAGATCAAGACCGGCCACGTCGACCAATTGGTGTTGTTTAACTTGAATGGATTCACACCATCTGGAGCAAGAGCAAGCCTCATGTTACGAATTTCAGACCCAAAGTTGTTGAATGCGACGTCACTGTCAATGTGCTTCCACGCTGGACTATCCACCACTGAACACATGACACCGTCGTTGCTAACGTGTTTAGAGTACCCCGTAAGCATCCGCGCTATCTCTGACGACCTCCACATTTGTTTCAACCTTGGAATCAAAGGAAAGTGTCGAATGACCTTTGAAGGAATGTGGTTTGTCCCGTCTGCCCATCGAGAGGTGCTACATTTAGGGCAAGAATCCATAGCTTCGTAATCACCTTCATATTGAATACAACCATTTCGGCATGCGTGCACGCTGTTGTAATGCAATCCAAGTCTTCTAATGCTCTTGCGGGCTTCATAATGGGTTCGAGGCAATTTGTTACGTGGTGGGAGTAAGTCAACAGACAAAAATCGAAACAACTCATCAGTGAATTTGTTGCTGACGTGGAACATCGTACACATGTTCATGAAGAGTTGGAGCAAATAAAATAAGCAACGTAAGAACATCGGTGCGCAGTTCTCTTGGTGAGACAATAGCTTACTAACACGATAATGGACCTCAAAGTTTTATAAGAAGTGGCACATAACAGATGAGTAGGATTTTCTGAGGATATGTAATCATGTTTACTTTGACGTCGTCTTGGACGTCTACAGTAACATGATTCCGTACTTATCGCGACCGGAAGAGTATACATTCCCACGTTCTGTACCTTCTTGGAGAAGGAATATTGCAGTAGAAGAAACCGTCCGCGTGCGCTTAGGGTTTCTTGCATGCACTCTGTAGAGTCTTCCAAGCAGTTTGTTAGTTGGTTGCAATTGTTCACCAAAATGACAGTACGACCTAGAATATCTAGGCCCGCTAGGATTCGTGCTACTGGAAATCCAAAACATGCACACGCGCAAAACTTTCAGGACTCAGAGGCTGCGGAGGCTCTCACCTATCTTGTTTATGTTTCTGTTCCTCTCAAGAGCGCTATGAAGCCCAAGACTAAAATTTTGGTCGCGCCGGTGGCCCGACGGAGCTCACGTTTGCACAGACGTGACCTACACCAAAGCCCGTCGCAACCTTGCACGCCTGAGACTAATGGAGGAAATCCACCCACCAATCAGGTGATTTCAAACTCTTCGCTCCTTCTATTCATCTTGATGCATTAATCTCTGGCCATACTGAAATCCTATAGCAGAACGGCTTGAAATTTTTGATGGGTATGCTCAAAATGGCTCTATGTGACGAGGATTTGTCTGTAAAAATGATGCACTACAACCTGCGGTACACCATTCCCCCTCCAAGTCAGTCACCGAAGGTCAGGTTGTAGCATGTCACTTCTACGCTAGTGATGATGGTCTTCCACCTCACTGTGACATACTGGCAGAGGCGCACCAAAATTAGTCCCCTCACAGACAGTCATTGACTAGTGAAAGTCTAGACATTGACTTCTCTGGTGACACTACAGACGTGAAGAATTTTCCAGGGTTTGTAGGCAACCATTTCGGCATGCTTCCTGATTGTGAGTACATCTTTTAACGTGAAGCGCGGGTAGCCTAGTGTAGCTCTATGTGGAGTAGCTTCCGACCCAGATATCGCGCAGGCCTCCAACGGGTAAGGAGTCTTGGGTACGTGTTTATTCCTGCCGCCGTTTCTCAAAAGGGCCCCCTCGGTTGGTTCTGCGGATGCAAACTGCGTACTCCCTCTTCTACCTTCCTCGCTCCGTCCCTGGTGGTGGTCCTTTCCTCCGAACTGGAAGAGGGTCGCTCCGAAATTGAAGTCGCAGCCCAAATCTCCAGGTCCAGGTCGAGCTCCGAACTACGCAAAGGGGCATGGCTCGAGCTCGCTCCGAACCAGCTCCTTCAGGGGTAGAAGCACACTAAAGTGGGTGCACTTTCGGACAACCTATTGTACCAAAAAAGTGGTAAAAGTCAACCCTTCTTTGGGATCCAATTTGCCTTGTGTACATTGAGTATAAACATGAATATTTTTAGCATTCCTAAAGCGTGGCAGGTGGTGTGACACGCGCGGCTTTAGGAGCCTCGAAAGTCGCGCGAATTGTAGTTTTTGGAGGCGTCTAAGAGGTTTAATTTGTACTATATTTGTACCTTTGCGAGAGTGGAAGGTGTTTCAGTTTGCCACCTTTTACTCATATTACTTGAAAATCAGTTTGCTACCCACATGGGGATCCCCTTAAAACGACTGGATACTAAAAAAAACGAAGTTTGGATCATTTTTGAGTATATTTTGCCCAAAAATAATTTTAGCACTTTGACCGTAAAAATCACAATGAGCGACTATAAATTATCACAACTTTTAATGTGCATTTGAAGGCTTTAAACATGTTCTTCCATTATCTAAGTGTGAATTTGTACTATCTTTTGTCAAACAACATGATATTTGTACTTTTGTTGTTTTTATCCAGACTGTGACGTACTTTCTGAAAGTTAAAAAAGTACATATATTTATGTGTTCCCAATGTTTTTTGGAGTAAAGCACAATAGTTTTATAATATTCATCAGTGTTGCTAACATCATTGCCAAAAACATTAGTACTTTTGCATTGGGAGGACTACTAATCCGGCCATTGAAGTTTGGGACCCCCTGAAAAAACTGCTCGTGACGTACTAAGTGCTCCACCCTAACTTGCTTCCACCCTCAGGTCGCTCCGCACGCTCATCTCGCTCCGAACGAGGTGGTTGAGGTCGCTCCGAACCATCGTCTCGCTCCGAACCAGCTCCTAGAGGTCCAGCACAAAGCTCTAGCTCGCTCCTGTTTATAATCTCGCTCCAAACCAGCAGATGCAAGGTCCTCTAGCACGATCCTCCAACAGGCTGCAAACCAGCTTGTATCGTGACTCCAGACGAAGCTCTAGCTCGCTCCGAAGCAGGTCGTTCAGGTCGCTCTGAACTTGAGGTCCAAGTTGTGGCTGCAGCTCCTCGCAGCATGCTAAGTACTTGCCATTAGTACTTCCTTCGCGCACTGCACCCAACTAGGTTGCAATACAATTGCTTTGCGATCATCAATTTCCCCAGGTACGAAAAAATCACGCGTACTAGGGTTTTTTAAGTTTTGGGTTTCGGGTTTCCTGCAGATGTGGTTAGTTTCAAGTGATGTCACAATGCTCTCCACGGAAATTGCATGTTCAATGTGGATGGCACTATTACGTTAGTGGTGATGATGCTGGACAATTGCTTCTAACCCTGATCAGAAGGCCGCTTGCAAGTTTCGAGGGTTTCCCACGACGTCGGCACAAACGACAGTATCCCACGGAGGTCTTCCTTGCTTCAAGTTTGTTGTGTCTAAGATGTCACTTGTGCGGTTGTCATGTGTTGCAGGTGGAAGGAGGTTTTTTTGTACACTGGAGAGACCCAATTTCAGAAATGCCTCGACGTCAGTTACACGGTGGGAAGCGGAAAGAATTGCGAGCTTCAAGAAGTCCCGATGTGGAAGAGGAGGCTCCGTCCCTGGGAAGACACACGCGCGCAGCCGGGGAGCGTCGTTCAAAGGCTCAAGAGGACCGGCGAGTCACACAGGCCTGAAAGGTAAGGCTCCCGCACGTGAACTTTCTCCTCCACGAAAGAGAAGGGTTGTTCTGATGGTCTCAGAGGACGAGGAAGACGAGGATGATCGCTCTGAAGAAGGCAAATAGAGCGGCTCTCTGAGGGAGCAATCTTGGAGGTACAATTCTGGCCTCTTTCTTAGAAGTACGTGTTCACGTCAGCTTGTCCAAAGAGACGTCCATTTGAGGAGCTTGACGTTGTAGTTGACGTCAGAGTGCATTGGGGTTACGTTTTCAAAACATGGAGAGAATGTTGTGTTCACGTAGACGTTCATCTGGACATGTCCTGTTCACGTTGACGTCAAGGGCGATGATAGGGTTTCCGGTACGGACTTCTGGATTAAAACCTTGGATTAATACCGAGCATGAGTAGGGTAAAACTAACATGTCTCACGACGGTCTAAACCCAGCTGACGTTCCCTATTGGTGGGTGAACAATCCAACACTTGGTGAAATCTGCTTCACAATGATAGGAAGAGCCGACATTGAAGGATCAAAAAGCGACGTCGCTATGAACGCTTGGCTGCCACAAGCCAGTTATCCGTGTGGTAACTTTTCTGACACCTCTAGCTTCAAATTTCAAAATACTGAAGGATCGATAGGCCATGCTTTCACAGTTTGTATTCATACTGAAAATCTAAATCAAATGAGCTTTTATCCTAAATTTGTTCCACACAAGATTTCAGTTGTTGTTGAGCTCATCTTAGGACACCTACGTTATATTTTAACAGATGTGCCGCCCCAACCAAACTCCCCACTTGAAATTGTCTTCCACCTGGATCGGGGCGCCGAAAGCGCCCCTTAAGACTAGAAGCAGGGACAGAGTCCCGCCTCCACCTCATGGAATAAGTAAAATAACATTAAAAGTAGTGGTATTTCACCTTAAGTCTTGAGGGCTTCTACTTATTCTACACCTCTTAAGTCATTTCAGAAAGTCGGACTAGAGTGAAGCTCAACAGGGTCTTCTTTCCCCGCTGAATTTTGCAAGCTCGTTCCCTTGGCTGTGGAAACGCTAGATAATAGATAGGGACAGTGGGAATCTCGTTAATCCATTCATGCGCGTCACTAATTAGACGACGAGGCATTGGGCGAAATGTTTTGATCCTGCTCCTGTTTTGACCCTGTTCTGCTGACATGCATTTTGGGAGGTTTGAATTTTGTTTTTCCCTTCCACTATGCACACTACAAGATGCTTGAGTGAGAGAGAATTGCCGATTATCTCGCGGATTTTTGACGTCCTTGTTGTTTCTGACGTCAAATGAAACAAGCAACCAGTCACATTCAACATCTCGTGTGATACATTGTTCAGGTAATGATGGTAAGTGGAGAAGTTCATGACTCCAGACTCACCTGCATCCAATTTTCTACGTTAATTCTTTTACTTTTTCTCTTCTGTAATACAGGTAGGGCATACGCTCATAAAGTGCACTGTTATTTTGCAGCCGGGGATATGATACACATTCAGGGGGTGAAGGTGAAGACTCTGATGCCGAGACGAACGATGCTATTGAAGTTGTGCATCCAAAATATAGAAAAGAAGGAACTACAGGCATGAGGAAACCTATTGAAGTGGACGGCGACGGGCAGCCATTTGGGTCCATGAAGGAGGCCTTATCGAATGGTGTGAAGAAATACGCAAAGGACCTTGATCCTAGGGTTGGCTGGGAGAAACAACCACGGAGTTTGAGGAAGAATCTTCTCAGAAGATTGTACACAGGTATGAACAACAGTGAGACCCTTTAATGCGGGGACAGTCTGGTGTTCTTATTTTTCTTTATGCAACATTCTGCCTGTTTGAACTGACGTCTCTCTAAACATGTACGTGTACATGCTGTTGTTCAATTTGACGTCAAGTCAAACTTAAGCGGCAAATCCTAAGAACAATACTGTTACGTCTCTCTTTGTTATGAAGCTGAAGTCTGTCATTTGTTTCAGACTGGCAGGTGTGCGGCGATTCTGACAAAGTCAATGAGAAATTCTTGGGGCCAATTATAACGAAAGGCCTAATCACTTTGCAATTTCGGACCAATTAGTTGATTGATGGCAACAAGGCTAGACCAGCAGATGTCAAGAAAGAGTATTGGGATGATATGGTGGCTGAGCGCACCACTGAAGCTGCTCAAGCAAAATCCGCTCAGATGCGTTCAATTTCTAACGGTAAGGCGTCACCAACGGCGCAGATGCGGGCCATTGAGAGGGATGTCGTGTCACGATTGGTGAGTGTGACAACGCCCTATTATCATTTGCGTTTCTCTCATATTCATTTAGTCTAGATGTCACATTATATGTTCATGTAGACGTTGTAGAGAATGTCTGTTCTCTACAAGGTTGTGAATATACTCCTAAAGTGAGCCATGTTTGTTCTTCGTGGCATTTTCTAAGATTACACGTTAGTACTTCCTTCTCTGCAACTCATTTGCTGTTGATAAATAAGTTCTTGACGTCCTTCTTTGATGTAAATGTGTGTGTTATGACATGTAGACCATGGTGCTAGGGAGAGCACCGTTCGACCCTGAGATAGATGCACAAGTGGCAAAGGAGTACCAGCGGCAGCAAGAGGACAAACGCAAGGTCCGTCCCGATTTCGGAAGAGAGATTGAAGAGGTTCGTAGTCGTGTCACAGAGCTGGAGAGTAGCCTCACACGTCTCGGGGAGAATGTGAATGCATCCAACAAGCGTATGGAGGATATGATGCGTCAAGTTCTTCACAATCAGGGGTTGAAGCAAGCCATTGTGTTGGAAGATGTGCCTAAGCCTTCATCATCAACGAAGGTGGTAGAGACATCTACATTGACGTCAACTACAACAGAGGCACGAACAACGGTTCTTCAAGAGTTCCGTATGCCAATGCTGAAGACCACGCCCCCCCCACAATGACACAGAATGCAGGTGCTCCTCTTCCCCTCACTGTGACCGAAGTCATTTTGAATGACGTCTCCGTAGACGTTGAGGTTGTCCATGCCGATGTCATGGACAACACAGCAGTGACAACGGAAGGGCTGGACAACTCTCATGAAGTTTTAGCCGGCAACAATCTCCCTAAGGACCACAACGAAGAAGATGATGTGTACTCCATGGGAATTGAGGATGGGGTGCATCCCGTCAGTGAAGGTGTGGACGTCGCAGGTGAAGGTAACACAACATTGCCGGAGGTTGTTCTATCTTTCTCCGGCAGCCTGTCAGAGCTCTAGGTGCGCACGAGATCTCTAAACCCTGTATTTGGCAATTCCTTTCACTAGATACCGTTGAAGATGGTATAGTTTGCGACCTGACTGCCTTCAACAAAACAACCTCCTCTCAATCGGAACGTCATTTATGACGTCACCAATGACAGTTAGTAATGTCAGTAAAGACCGAGGCAATACACGTGATTTATCTTATGAGTGATTTACCTTACTCTTGCACGAAGAGATTCAAGCACCGGGTGAGCCATCAACCCGCCCACGACGTGCAATTAAGACCTCACAAGCTGTGAAGGCAATAAAGCAAACGACTAAATCACCAGGAAGCAAAGGCCCAACACCGAAGCCAGCCGGTCTACCCAAACCTGTACAGGTAGTGTCAAAAGTAACTCAGGAGAATCCAATTTTTTTATGGTTTCACATTAATGATCTATACAAATGTATGCAAGCATATAGGTAGAATTGTGCTGAATCAGCATACAAAGTGGTGTTCGAGAATGCAATAGCTTATTCACAATCTAACGCTGTGAGGATGGCTATTGTAATTCAGGTGGCTGGGAGTGGCAAGAAAGCTGAGGCCATTCGGAAGAAGTGATGGGGTGGCAGAGTTGACCTCATTCATGTCTAGGCAATCGGCAAGTGTTTTTTGTGATGTTTAAAACAAGTCTCGATTTTTATTGCATTAGATGAGACAGATTTTGTATGTCATACATGGATTAGTAGACTATGAGGATCTATAGGATGTTTTCTCTTGCTACATGTGACAAATGCAGCAAAGTTGTCCCACGTTTGTAAACCGTCCATGTTTCCATGAATGTGAAAGCTGCGTTGATGGCATGTTCATGTTTACATTTGAGCTGACACTAATACACGTCTCCACTGACAGTATCACATGTTCCACCCACGTCAAAGAGGACATCATATAGAATAGCAATACCTGAAGTGCATGTTTAGGAAAACATCCGCATAAGCAAAGTAGTTGTTCAAGTGAACATGGCCTCTAGCATAACAAATATCAATGACAACATATTGGCAAAACGTATCTACGTCACGATTGATACGTTGATTGACATGTTCATAAAGAACATGAACATGTCATAACAAACGTCAAAAGTAACAACCCTGTGTAGACAAAATATGCCCTAAAACCATGACGTTAGGTGACGTGGACTGTCCATGTAAGCCCAAAAATAGACCCCCTAAGAGAATCCATTTTTAAACCTACAAGGTCCTATTGTTACACCACTTAAACCATTCCTTATGCTTAACTCTGGATAAATTTAAATAGGCCGAGTAATTATTTAATTAATTGTTATGTGATAATTATTATTATTATGTTTTGTTATTATTTATTGTTATTATTATCATTTATTTATTTTTTTGTTTGTTTTAGTTTATTATTTTATTTTATTTTTTATTTTATATATATATATATTTTTTAATTTTTTGTTTAGGTCGGCTGATCAGGCCTGATCCAGATCCTGTTTTGTAGCAGCAACTTCAGCAGCCCTTATCTTTTGATTCGGGACTCCGAATTCAACAAAATTTCCTCTCAAAATGATCAGCAACTCAATTCCAACTTGAATAAACCACTTAGAACCAAGATCAGCAGGCCAAGGACATAGAAACGATCATCACAAGCATTTTCCATGCACCAACGATCTCAACACATCATTATGAACCAAAAGACGAACTTGTGCATACAAAACAAAATCAATGGGCTGTGAACCGGTTCAGTTCCGGTGGAAGCTATGTGGTCCAAGACCTAATTCTGACCAAAATTTACCAGCGCTTCCGCAGGAGATTCAGCCACCAGAAATTAAAAACCTAGCATCGCATGAATACACGCGGCCTAATATTGCCGTCTGGACTAGCATACCAATACACGAGGGAGAAATCAGGATTCCAAGGAAGGGTCACTCCCTGATTCGAGCAGTCGCGCAGCGCACGCACCGAATCCTCGCCTCCCACGAAGCAGCCAGCCTCCCACTTCACGCACGAGCTCCCCACAGGTGCCACCCGATCTGCGCACCTCTCGTCCGGATTCAAGAACCCGACCTCGTGTTTAAAATCACGGCCGCAATCTCGCAACCAACCGCTCCACCTGCACGCGCAGCGCCTTCACCAAAAAATAACACCCCCCACACGCCGGATTCTCCAGCTCGTGCGAGCTCTCCTCTCGCGCACTCAGGTGCGAACACAAAAAAAAAACAACCAGCTCTCTCGCGCATAGGAGCCCCTCGCGCGCACCGATGCGCCTTCCCCGAATTCGGTGCAGACACTCCCCAACACCCACACAGCGCACCACTCCTCGCGGCAGCTCTCCCTAGCTCTCGGTACACTCGAGCACAGACTCCTCGCTCCTCGCTCGTAGGAGCCAGCCTCCAACCCAACGACAGAACTCGCGCACTCAGGCGCGCAGTTAAAAAAAAACGGGCTCCTCCCAAAAACAGAGCCCTCCTCTCGCGCACCGACGCGACCTCCAGCTCCAGGAGCGCGTGCTCACAGGCACATACTAAAAAAAACCGAAGAGCCTCTCCTCGCGCACAGCAGGTGCGCGTGCTGATAAACACAACACAAAAAAAAAAAACCCCCCGAAAGCTCCAGCTCTCCGAATCCTCCACTCGATTCCGGCGCACACACACAAAAAACAGAAGAGCCCACGATCCGCACACTCACAGGCGCGTCCCTCGCGCACCGATCCCCGGTGCTCACGAGGAAAAAAAAAGAAGAAGCAGACCAAAAACAGAGAGCTCCAACGCTCTCGCTAGCGACTCAGCCTGGCTCGTTTCTCTCTTGTTCCCTTTTTTTTTCTTTTTCTTTTGGTCTTTCTCGTTTTTCTTCCCCGACAAGACTGGCTTAGTTTAAATGAGGCAGCCCATGACCTCTCACAGAAGTGCAGGATTGGCTACTTACAGCCGTTTTTGCATGTTTTTAGTTTATTACTAGCATTAACTCGCCGCTTTGCTCCTGACAAGCCTCCCTAAAATTAATTCCATGGTGGCAAGAATTGTCATGTGGCATGTGCATGGGGAAGCACACCCAACCACCTTCTTTTCTTTTCTTCCTCTCCTTTTTTTTTTTCCTTTTCCTTTTGATCTTTTAAAGACTATTACACTAGGTCTACTACTATCTACTGATGATTTGCAATTTACTTATAACTTCAAAAACTAACCACACAGCTGGACTCCCAGCACCCTAATTAGTCTACCTAAATTTTCCTAGCATTTTTGGAGTTCCTTAAGTATTTTTCCCGAGTGGTCAAACCGTCGATCAACTAGTCAACCCCTAGAATAAAATAGCAATTCAACTCGGAAAATTCTAGAAATTTTACCACTACTTCTACCTGCTAGGAGACACTCTTCCAATTTTTTCCCATATTTTTTTACCCATCTCTCAATTTTTGGTCATTTTCCAAGGACTTCCTTCCCATTTTTTATCTTTCTCTTCATTTCCATTCCACTTCCACTACACTTTTAAGTATATTAGTAGGGAGGAGGAAAAAATAGGGAACTTAGTGTCCCATCATGGCACTAGGCCTATTAATCTAGGACTTTGACTCTAATAGGTGGGTTGACCACCAATTTTAGCTAAAATTTGGTTAATACTATGAAGAAAACTCGAAAAAATGAAGAAAAAAGAGTGAGGGCCCACTTTGGCCACTCACAGTCCACGTCAGAAATTGAGAGATCCTGGTCAGCAAATTCAAAATTCCATGTCACTGCCATTGTGAAAATGGAGTTGGATGAAAAAAATCCTATGTGGCATTGCCCGGATGAAGAAATTGCTTATGTGGACGTGGCCCCCCCCTCCACGTGGAGCCCTTTCCAAAGGTTTATAGACCACGTTCATTTGGATGTCAAGAGGTTGACAACCCCAAATCAACCCTGTCACCCAAAATTTTGGACATTTTTTGCCTGTCAAGGTAGACGGATTTTAGGTGACATCAACATTGATGTCACAGCATGTTCATTTTGATGTTCAGGCATGTTTTTCAACGCGTCACAAAAAACACAGGTTTCTTATAGAGTTACAACGACGTTCTGGTAGCACTTTTGTAGTCGTCCGGAGATTTGGATATAGGTGACTTGGGAGGACTCCTTCTAGACTTGCATAGCAGGCTCTTCCTATCGTGGGGGTAAACTCCGGTTTTTGACCGGAATCCGGGTACACACGGATTCTTCCGTGCCCTAGAGACTACCAGGAACACCTGTGCAATATGTCTCCGCCCCTCCTGGATTCTTCCGGACTAAATAGGTGACAAGGAACACCTCTGCAATCTCCTCCTCCTATTCCGGATGCTCCCCTACTGAAAATCCCAACCGGTTCACTCCTAAGTATCACAAATATCCTTCTTGTCCAAGAAACTTTCACAACATGTACTACAACAACGGACCTTGTACCTTACGATGAAACAACTTCTGTCATACAAACTAGGTAGCAAATCTAGTGATAGCTCAAAAATATTTTCCGCAATAAAGAAAACAAGATCCTGAGTTGAGAAAACTCACTATTCTAAGTACTGGTGAATCAACCGGATCCAAGTACTACCTAATCTGTAAGAAATCCGGAAAATCCTATCTAAAAAATCTTATCCCTAGAGGTCCGGAATTTCAAACCTGAGATCCGAAAATTATGGATCTCAGATCCGATTTCTCCGCCGGTCTACAATTTTGAGTTTCCGGTTTTAACATATAGGTCGGTAGCCGGGTGCAATCTCGAGCCCCATCGTTAATCGCTACGACAAGTCTGATAACCAGAACTAACTAAAGCTTCTAATAAGACTAACTACAAAGTCCTCTTGTTCCGTCCACTCCAGAGTATCGGAGATGCTTCCACGGTCTGCTTCCTGCCCCCTACCGTGTCCGGAGTGGGATCCGGTACCAGTCCACTTCCGGAAGCTGGAGCTTCAGACTCCGGTTGGTCGGTTGAAGCTGCCACCTGCGTGGCCTTCTCCGCTGTATCGGAGGGAGTCCCCTGTGTTGTCTTGGGGCTGGTGGCAGTATCCGGATAACCTCGGGACAGGGGAGAAGTTGTCTTCCGACGATTAGAGTTTGGTGGAGAAAGAGGAATCCAAAAATTGGGAGACGACTCCTGGAACAGTGCTGAAGGAAGGGGAGTCTTCATGGTCGTCTCCGGACTATTGGGAGGTGCCCTGCCACATGGTCCGGGAGGAGCTGTCTCCGGTGTTACCCCCGGCTCTTCCATAGGTCCCTTACCCTTCCCGGAGGGTTCCGGTGCCTGTTGTGAAGGTCCGGTTGCTTCCGGGGACGAGGTAAGGTCGATGGTGGGGTTGGGCGCCGCCAGCTTCTTCGGAACGACGGTACTGGCGGCGTTGTTGGCTAGTAGTTGCATCTGCTCCCATGTCTTCTCCATCTTCCGGGCGTGGTCCATAAGGAACTGGATGACCTGGCCCAGGTTCACCTTACCCTCCTCCTCTATGTACTCGTTGAAGAGAAGACTCCGGTTGACAGTGTCAACCGGAAAGCTCAACGCTTCCCGAACCTCTCCCAAGGCTTGAGCGGATGCGACCGCTTTGTCTTTCGCGGCTTTCCGGAGTACCAGGGCTTCTTCCAGCGCTACATCTGCCTTTGACAGGTCCTGCTGCATTTTCGCCCGGGCTTGGAGAAGGATTCAATGTTGTGCCTCCATCTGCTCCTGCCCGAAATCGCTCTCCCCAAGGTTCTTCAGTCGTGGCAGGATTTCTTCTGAGTTCTCAATCCGGAGCTCACCCATGATGGTGTATATCAGGGCGGTGCTGTCATTCAGGTGCTGGTTAATCCGGGTGGCCCTCCATGCGATATGCTGGAGCAGCTCCATGATGTCCTTTTTGTGCCTCCCGGTGAGTGTGGGAAGATCCGGAGTCGGACATCGCCCTGGCCCCTTTGAAGGTCCCACTCCATCTTCATCTTCCGGAGACGGGTCGAGACAGGTGGATTGGGAATGCACCGATGGGGATTCCGGTTGCACTGAGCGACTCCTCTTCCGTGTCTGGGGTGTTGGTGCCGGAGCTGTCTCCGTTTCTTCATCCTCCTCCTCCTCATCAGCCTCGACCCCTCTATACCTCTGAATGGTTAGCAGAGCTTCATATTTGTCGTGTTCCTCCGGTTTAAGTAACTCATGCCGGTGGTAGAGGTGTGTCAGGTAAGCCGGCAGAGGCGACCCTCCCTTGCGGTTCCGATGGAGGTTCTTGATCAACCGTTCCACCAAATCTTGCATGAGAGAGGCCCAGTCGACGGTGATCTTCTCTCGCATGGCTCCCAAGAACGTCGCCACCCACTTCAGTACCAAGCGCTTTGGGTGAAAAATAGGGTTTAGAAACCCTATCACAATCCGCGCTCTTGGGTCAGTCAGATTATCGATGGAGTACCCTTCCTTCGGATCAGCCGGTCACCGAAACTCTCCATCTGTGAGTTCGTCCTTCCGCTCCGCCACCTTGATGTCCCTATCGACAAAAGCGTAGGTCCGCTTCCAGTCTGCCCGGGTCCACTTCTCCGGGTGCGCTCGAATACTTCCGTCATACTGGTTATCCGGAGCGCCAATCAATTCCGTCACGACCTTCTCGTCTTTCGTTCCCCAGGCTGCCGCTATCAGACCAGAACACCCCATCTTGTCCAGGAAGTGGAACAAGGTGTGAAGGTCCCGGTCTGCCGTTGGGTACTCCGGTATCACTCTCACGATAGGTGGTCCCCCGGTGGCAGTGCTCTTCAACTTCTCTTGTTTTCCGGGTCGCTCGCCGGCCATGGTGTTCTCCTGACAGTCTTCCGGTCGTACCTGCACGCACTGACCTCACCAGAACTCTCCACTACTACCGGATGCTTGAGGAGCAACCGGCTTAGAAACCAGCAGAAGGAGGTAGAAAAAGGAATCGGAAGAAGTGCGGGGAAAGGGAAGGAGAGAAGATAAATGTTTTGATAAGCCCCCGGCGGTTGCCCTTTTTATAATGGCCCTAAAGTACGGGATTTCCCAACGGTAGTGACGTCACGATCAGGATTATTTAATGGCTCTGACGTCACTATCGTTATTATGACGGATTTCGCAACAGGTATCACCTGAATCCTTCTCCTCGTTCTAGGTATCTCCAGGAAGCTGAGCTTATAACCGGATTCAGTCGCGACCGGCATTCCGGATTACGCACTTTGTTAGAGTTATTAAAGACTTAACCAGTATGTCCCTTATCCTATCTTCTAATTTCCGATTCCGTACTATATTACTCCATTTTACTTATCTTTAACTACTAAATTTTTTTATTTATGCCGGATTTTATGGTTAACTTCCGGAAACCGGTGGGACGACTTCCCACACAAAGGCTAATCCGAGATGCTTGGGTGAAGAGAAGGCGAAGGAGCTTCAAGTTACATTCTTCTACGGTGAACTTCCTACAAGCTGAAGATGAGGGAGCCCCGGAATTAGAAGTGGAGATAGAAGGATGCGTCATTACTAAGGTTCCGGAGGACGGCGGATCCGGAGTCAACCTCATGCTTGAAGATACAGCCTTCGATCTGAGTTACACCTCCTTTGAGGCAACCAATCAAGTTTGCGAATGGCGGACCAGCCCCGGGTGATTCCGATTGGACGACTTTCTCAAATTCCAACCCGGATTGGCAAACATACCTACCCCCTCAATTTTGTTATCATCTGGGTAGGCACAATGAGGCCGTTTCCCATGTTACTAAGCCGACCCTCGTTATACCTTGCCCAAGTGACTGTAGACTGGGGAGCCAAGGAGTTTATGGTAGGAAAACCTACCACCCGGATTCCCATGGAAACAGTGGCTCATTTAGGAGAAATGGAAGTAACGAACGGCTACACTTCGGAGTTGTCTGACGTGGACGAGACAGACGAGGTCCAATCCTACTTCACAAATCCCTTTGAGGAAATGGCGGAAGCAGATCTGGGATTCTCCAACCCTGTTTTGGAATATGGGAATTTCCCGGAACCAAAACCGGAGACGGAACAGCATCCGGATCTTCCTCCAACCATCCTCCAACCTAAAGATCACTCTTTAGGAGAGACAAGTATGCGGTTGTCCTCCAGGTGGATTAAACAGCAAGTGGCGGAAGGAAATCTCCCACCAGTAGGGCTGTCACCGAATAAACCCGGTTTACAGTGGGGCGAGTTTGGGTCCGAGGAAGAGGACACTGATCAAGAACGTGGTCAACCCAATGGATTACGACAAGATTGAGGTGGAGCCGGATAAGGCATTCTACCTTGGAAAATCCATGGGCAAAACGGAGGGGGAAGAATACTTGGAGTTGTTGAGGGAATTTCGCGATGTGCTCGTTGGGCACCCTCTGACCTCCGAGGCCTTCTTAGTGGATTAGGGGAACACCAAATTGACTTCGTGGAGGGAGCTATTCCTGTTCGACAACGACAGTTCCGGTTGAACCCGAAATACTCCCTAATGGTAAATGAGGAGATTGATAACCTCCTGGAAGCAGGATTCATCTATCCGGTGGACAACTCCGAGTGGATGTCCCCAATCGTCGTGGTCCCGAAGAAGGTGGGGGCAGATGAGAAAGTGAAAATCTGGATTTGCCAGGATTTCAGGAAGCTGAATACGGCTACGAAAAAGGACTATTTTCCCCTGCCCATTACGGATATTATCCTTGACCATGTTGCCGGACATGAATACTGTAGCTTCCTGGACAGATTCTCTGGTAATAACCAGGTCCACATCCAAAAAGAAGACCAGCTAAAGGCAACATTTACCACAGAATGGGGAACATTTGCATTTAACCGGATGCCGTTCGATTTGTGCAATGCTCCCGGTACATTCCAGAGGTTGATGATGGATATCTTCCGAGATTTCCTAAGGCACTTCCTGGAGGTATTCATTGACGATTTCGCGGTACTCAGCAGCAAGCTACAGCACCTGGAATTTCTTAGGAAGACTTTCCGGAGATGCAGGGAAACATGATTGAAGTTGCACCCGGGTAAGTGTTTTTTCGGCATGATTTCCGGGTTGTTGTTGGGCCACATTGTTAGCAAGAAAGGAATTGAGGTAGATATGGACAAGGTTCGAGCTATTTTAGCACTACTTGCCCCGACCAACGTTCACGAGATCCGCGGATTCCTCGGATGTGTTGGATATTACCGACGGTTCATCAACAGCTATGCACTGCTAGGTACCCCGCTAACAGCCCTGTTGAAGAAGGATATGGATTACGTGTGGACAAAGGAGCGGCAAGAAGCCTTTGAAGAACTGAAAAAGATGTTGACCCGCGCTCCCATCCTATCTTCACCTGATTGGACCCGCGAGTTTCACGTCACCCTCGATGCATCCGGATGGTGTTTGGGCGCTATCCTATGGCAAGAAGCGGAGCAGAAACGGGAATGTCCGGTGTACTACGCGAGTCGTCAAATGAGTGCGGCGGAGAGGAAGTACACCACGACGGAAAGAGAGGCCCTCGCGGTGGTCTATGCATGCAAGAAGTTCCGGCATTACTTGCTAGGATACCGGGTTATCTTCCACACGGATCACGACTCACTCAAGTACTTGGTAAACAAACCCGATCTGTCCGGAAGGATAGCAAGATGGATCCTTCTACTCCAGGAATTCAACTACGAAGTACGGGTGAAGTCCGAGAAAGTCAATGCCAACGCGGATTATCTGTCAAGATAGCGTGAACCGGAAGCAGATACAAACATCCGAGCAGAATTTCCGGATCGGTTCTCGAAAGCAGTGGCGAATAGGAATCCGGATACTCATCCGGTAGGACTAGACTCGACCACTGCTGAAGTGCTCCGGTTGGAGGAGGATCGCACCATGGAATACCAGGAAGTGATCGATTACCTAACGGAAGGTCGGTACCCGACCGTATTCACGAGGGAAGAAAAGAGCGTATTTGTGCACCAAATGGCACCATACACTCTAGTCCGCGAAACCCTGTTCAAACTGGGAGCGGACGAGAAGTTGCAAAGATGCTTGGAAGAGAAGGATCGAAAGGAGGTAATGAGAGCACTTCATTGTGAACCTTCCGAGGGACACTTTGCGGTAGTAACAACGGTGGCAAGGATCCGGTCACGAGCCTATTGGTGGCCATCCCTGATCCGAGACGTGAAGGTATACATGAGGGCGTGCGACCAATGTCAACGAACGGGAGCTCCATCTTTCCGGAATCATTGGCCACTCACACCAATCATCCCCCTTGCCCCCTTTGAGAAATGGGGCATTGATTTTATCGGGCCTATCACACCAGTGAGCACCCGAAAGAAGAGGTACATAATCTTTGCCACAGATTATGCTACCAAGTGGGTAGAAGCAAGAGCTACCCGAAGGAATGACGCTAGGACTGCAGCCGAGTTCGTCTTTGAAGATTCATGATGAGGTTTGGGCACACGTTGGAGTTGGTGAGTGATAGAGGAACACACTTCCTCAATGACGTGATAGTGGATATCACCACCAAGTACCTCATCAAACATCGCAAGACCACCCCCTACAATCCGAAAGCAAATGGACTCAGAGAGAGAACCAATGGAATTGTGGGAGGGATCCTGAACAAGATGGTTTCCGCGCATAAGACGGACTAGGACCGGAAACTTCCCCCGGCAATACATGCATACAACACAGCAGAGAAGAAGACCACAGGAAAGAGCCCATACTTCCTAGTATTTGGACAGGAGGTTATTCATGGGATAGAACTGGAGGTGGAAACTTTCCAAGTATTGGCCGCGCGGAATGGGAACGGGAAACGGGATTCAAATATCCGGTTATTGGCCATTGAAGATTTGGAGGAAGCCCGACGGGAAGCAATGGAGCGCACAAGGGAGGTACAAGCATCACGGAAAGAGGAGTTCGACAAGAGGCTTCCCACCACCCACAGAATTTCTCGAGGAGGAATGGTGTTGCTCTATGATAATTGACATAAGGACTTTCCGGGTAAGCTTCACACCAGATGGATGGAACCATACAAGGTAACTGAAATTTTTCCCAATGGATCACTTCATTTGGAGGATTTGCAAGGGCGATGATTAGATACAAGAGTCAGTGGATCTCGAGTCAAAAGATATGAACTTGAAAAGGACATGGAAACCGGTTCCGAATAAACCCACATGTGTTTGCGGGGACGCTCACATTTGAAAAAGGGGTAGTGTCGGAACCTTAGTTTTCTGGAATTAAAGTCTTAACGTAATCAAAGGGCAAATGGGCCGTGATTTTTCAGAATAGGGAACATCTCCATTGAAAACAAATAGTTTTACTTAAAACTATCATAAACATTAGTAGCCTAAAACTAAAAATCCTTATATCACTAAGGGAGAATCCGAGCATCTCTGGCCCGATTCCAGTCTCAACAAGATGGAACCAGAATCGGGATCTAAACGGTTAGAACCGTTCCCGGATCTAACGGCCATAACCAACCGCGGGTGCGGATTCACGGAATGATTATCGGACTGGGAATAAATAGTTAATCCCAGGGTTCTTCCTCTCATCTTTCTTACTGATCTCCAGGGTTGTTTAGCGGCAGGTGAGTGATTGTGTGCGACTAAGGATTGTAAGAAAGAGCTTGGTCAGTCGGTAGCGCCGCCTTTGCGGGTTAGGGTTTGAGTGCGGTGTCCTGATGGAAATACTTCCATCATGTACATACAAGTATTAGTCTTTATATGTGTGGGTCTTAATAAGTATGGAGTTGGGAAAAGGGGTTGGTCGTGGTAAGAACCACGGTTTGAGGATTTGGGCAAGTGTTAGCGTGTAGGTGCTGCACCGCTCTTGTCACTGCTCAGGGGGGTAGATAGCGGGTTGACTGGTATTTTTCCTGCCTCACTAGCGAGCCAAGCCATGGGCCGCCCAACCACTCAACGGACTCGATCGGGTTCGAACCCGGACCGGCGGCGGCCACTGACCACGACATTTTCAGCCAACCAAGTCCACGACTTGGCGATCAGGTTGTGCAAATCAACACCTTTATACGTCCGTACCATCAGCTATCTTACGATAAGTTTTTTTGATTTAGTTATTTTTTTTATTTTATTTATCTTATTGGTTGGAAGGTCTAAGTTTTTAGTCTTCCAATAAATAAAAGACTAGGGGATTTTATGTGGTTGAAAGTGGAAAGGATAAGAAAGTAATGAAGTACCTTGTGGGGTACTTTGGATAGGGGTGACATGGGTTGGAGTGCCCACGTCCACGAGAGGTGGAAAAGGTTAGGGGGAAGATTCCTTAGTGAGGGTGGGTGTGTGTGCGGGTGAGAGAACAAGTTTTTGGAGCAGAACTTGGACTGTAGGTAGCTCAGCGAATTTTGTTCGAATGGAATTGAAAATTTGAGGGTTTGTTCTTTGTCTTCAGAGATTTCTATACTCATTTCAAAAATTGAATTCAAAGTTATGTAGCAAAAGTTATGAAGGTTTGTTTTTTTGTGAAAACCCGAGGCCATCCATTGAGAGGCAGAGGTTTGACAAGCGATAACTTTTGTTGTAGTTCGTAGTTTTCTTTGAGATTTGAAGGGTGTATGCGTCTCTATTTTAGCTTTCTAGAAAGATATCACAATTGAGATTTAAAGTTGTGAGCAAGAAGTTATAGAGATTTGAATGAATAGGGGTAGGCAGAACTTTGATTGTCCATAACTTTTGGACAGTAGTTTAGATTGACTTGAAATTTGGAAAAGTGTTAGTTGTCTGAATTAGCTTTCCAGAGAGCTATTACACTTAGTATTTGAAGTTTTGAGTCATCTGTGTCACTTGTTTGAAGATCACAGCCTTGCTGAAAACTTTCCATTGTGTTTTTGAACACTTCTTTTGAGTTTCTTAGTGTTTTTGAACACTTGAAGACTTTGGAGTTGAAGGATGGAAGAATTGAAGACTTTAGGCTTGAAGAAAAGAGAAGATGGAGACAAGTGTGTTGTGGCTTGTGGTCCGATTTCTTTTTTTGTGATTCCAAGCCAACTTTGGAGGCTAGTTGTATTTCAATTCTGTTCTTGTAAACTTTGTTGCGACGAAGTGGGGTTAATTGCCCACACGGTCGTGTTTATGTCATTCCCACCGGTGAGGCACGTTTGCTGGTCACCGTGGGTTTGAATTTTAGGAGCCAACCTCCGGACGGTTCAGCTCGTGGTCTGGCCGTCCCGTTTTACCCGTCCGAAGCCGTGGGTTCTTATTACCTTACTTTTACCCTTAAACCTGTTAGAACATCACAGGATAGGCCAACGGGGAGCAGATTGAAGATTTGAAGATTTAGAAGATCAGAAGATTGAAGACCTGAAGATTTGAAGATACGATTGGATTCCCGAGCAAACAATCTCCAGTCGCAACCAGATTCCCTGCGAATTCTCAAGGCGCTCCCCTCTCTACACGACAGCGGATCTCTGCGCGGATCCGTTAGGAAGAGTCCGGATTCGTATCCAGAAAGAGCATAGTTGCGATAACGTTGAAGAAGGCGACTAGCAGCAGGGCGCCAACGGAATCGATCGTGAACCTCCGGAACGCGGTTCCGATGGTTCCCGACAGGGTTGTTTGGCCGTCCGTCCTACCGGTAGTGTCCGTCCGTCCGGTAGAGGCTGTTGTCCGTCCGATAAGGGTCAACCCTAGTTTGACCATGACTCGAGGTAAATCAATTTACCCATTGCCAGAAAGGCGACTACGTGGCTGACACGTCGTCAACAGGGTCGCGCGCATGCAGAGAGGGGGGCGGGCGCGTGAAGGGATCGGGCGCGTACGAAGATGGGCCGGGCGCATACTAAAGGGGCCGGGCGCGTGCGGATATGGGCCGGGCGCGCACTGAAGGGGCCGGGCGCATATAGGGGAGGACCGGGCGCGTACCGTGTTCGGCCGGGCGCGTACAGGGGTGGACCGGGCGCGAACTGTGCGGGGCTGGCCGCATGCAAGGAGGACCACGCGCGTACTGCAAGTGTCCGGGCGCGCGCGGTGAAGGGCCGGGCGCATACTTGGAGGGGATGGCGCGTCCGGCCAAGGTCGCGCGCGTTCGTAGAGGGGCTGCGCGTGTTCGTGGGGGAGGACTGGGCGCGTTCGTGGAGGGGGTTGGGCCTGGCACATGGTCTTAGGGGTCGCGCGCTGTAGAATGTGTAATTAGTTTTTGTGTTCACATGCGGATTAGAATTGGTTAGTTTCGGAAGTTAGCAAGTTAGTTTTGTAGTTCAGTAGTAAGATTGGGAAGTTACGTGAAAAGTTGGTTAAGAAGCGGAAACTCATGTGACGTTTGGAATCTGGAAGTTAGGTTCGGTTTTTTTGGATAAAGACTTTGTGGAAGATGGATTCGAGGCCAGACTGTGATAGTCGTAAGCCGGGGCAAGCTTGGTGCTACCTCTTTGTTTTATTTGAATTTTTCTATTTTCTTTTGTAGGATTGTGATTAAGATGAAGTATGAATGGAATTGGAGTTAAGAAAGTGTGATTGTGTGATTGGAGTTGAAGTTTATGAGCATTGTATGAGAATTGTGAAAGTAGAAAAGTTAGAGAAAGGAATTGTGAAAGTGAAGAGATTGTAATCTCTGTGAATGAATTGGTTATTGAAAGTGATTACGGTAATATAATCACGTATTATTGAGTATACTGTACTTTGATTACAGTGAAGAAAAGAGAAATTGACATGATTATGAGATCATGAAGGAAAGAGAATTGGAAATGTTAGGTTTAGAATGATGCAAGAGAGAGTGATTGAGTGTTGTTAACTGTTAATAGAAGTTAGGAAGCGAGTGTGTAATCAATCGCGACAATAACATAGTGGCATTCATAGAAACAGTCTTTCCCCGCGAACGAATCCACCTATATTGATTTGGTGCTTTGGGTTTATTTCCAATCCAACCAAAACGATAACTACATTATGGCGCCGCTGCCGGGGATGGATATTATTATGAAATGTTAAGAATTGTTTAAAAGAAAATAAAAATAAAAGTATATTATAAGAACCGGTCTTCGGTTATAATTTTATGGAGTATAAATTGGAGTATTATAGATTATGTATGGAAGAAATGAAGGATTATGAGCAGTGATAATGAAGACAATTTACAAAGAAGGAATCGACAAATTAAAGAAAGATATGATAGATTGTGCTCAAGAGAGTCGTTACAAAAATTACGGGAAAGAACTCAACGAGAAAAACTTAGGAGAGTGACATCATTTTCGTGTTCTAGAAGTGGACGTAGTAAGAGTCCAGAAGGATCGGAAACAAGTGATAGTTCTTCAGACGAAGGTTTAAATAAAACCAGAAGTAAAGAAAGATGAAGTATTCGAATAGATATTGCAAGAAAACCAATAATACCACCAATGGCTGAGGTGGCACCTGAAGTCCCGATTGCGGTAGCAATGGGAGCATTAGGAGATCGCACCACAAGTGTTGCACCATTGCCAACATGTAGTGGTTGGCCAGGTTCAGATCCAGATCATCATTTGTCTCAATTTTTGACAGCGTGTGTAGCCAATAATGGAAGAACTGAAGATATATGGCTGAGATGGTTTCCTGCCACGTTAAAAGATACGGCATTCAAATGGTATAATCGTCAAACAGTTGGTCAATTTCCAAATTGGGAAGCTTTAAAAAACGCTTTTCTAACGCATTTTAGGCCAATTGGATTTGAAAATCGTCTTCGAGAAAGTTTAATGACAAGCAGAATGTTTTTAGGCAAACCAGTTCAGTCTTATTATGGGAGAGTTGCAGATATACTTCGCAAATGGCCGAATAATCAAATGCCTGAGTCATTTATATTGTCAATAATAATGAATGGTTTGAATCCAGAGGAATTGAAATTTTTTGTAAAGGAGGCTCAACCAGCCACCGTAGGAGCATCTTTAGAACGTGCAAAGATATGGGAAGAATGTCATTATGATCAATTGTTACCTGTAGGCCCTACGTTGATTCCCAATTCGGTGAATCCACACGTACAAAAAGGAAATACGTTAATAGGAAGTTATCCATGGGTTGTCAATGCGGCACAAGGGGCTACCAATTTGCAAGGAGTGATCAATGCGACACCGTTGCAATCAGTACCGCCCACAGCAGTAGTGCCGTATGCTGCGGCATTGACTTATCCCCCACATGAATTACCAATTTCAAATGTTGTACTAAATTCGAATGAGACGTTATTATTAAATCTTACAAAGAAAATGGAAGAATTGGCGGTTAATATGGCCAAAGAGAAAGAAAAACGGCAAAAGCCTACTAATACAAGACCCAATGTATGGTGTAATAATTGTAAAGGGCAGGGTCATTTTGATACAGAATGTCCGTCACCACGACAAACTGGAGTACAATGCAAGTATTGCGGTGGAAAACATCCTACCGCTAAACGTTGGTATGTAAATGGTCAACTGCAATTTGGCGCTCAGACAATGATTCAACCGACTCAATGGGATGTTAATCAAGTGCAAACTGGACATATGGGAAATTGGGACGGTAATCGTTCCAATCGACAAAATAGAGGTGGTGGAAATTTTCAAAATCCAAATTTTAACCCAAATTATGGATCCAATATGCAAAATTGTAGCAACAACCAACAAAGCAATTTCCAAGCTATGCCAAATCCACAGTCCAATACAACATTTGTTGCGACTGGACAACCAGGATCTTTTACTGAAGCTACATGGAATCAGCCTAGTCGATATATACCCGTTGAGACACCGAACATGCCAGGTGGTTCACGAAGAAAGGTAGTGCGTTGTTTTCGATGTCGGCAATTAGGACATTATGCCAGTGATTGCCCAAATGCAAAATTTGTAGAAGATTATGCCCCAGTTTGCGGAAATTGTAAGCAATCTGGTCACCAATATTTTCAATGTAATGCTCCATTCAATCCCAATAACAGGGATCAACAGGTACCAACTACAGTACAAATTGTGGAAGAGAACCCTAAACCTAATCAGGAATCACCAGTGCATAGAGTAGAAGTGGTCCAAGCCATACTTACAAGGAATCAACAGAAAAATCTCGAACCAAGTCCAATATTGGAAATACCAAAAGAGGAAGATCAACCAATTCCAATTCAGGATGACAAACCAATCTCAGTAACAAGAGTGAATATTCATCCCAAACCAACCACTATATTGGGACGAACACCAATTTCCAAGGAACCAATATTGTCCCAATTGACAAACCAATCTTATGTATTGGAAGAACCAATGTTACGGGTTTTGCCGAAACCAGTTAAGGAACTAGTTACAAAAATTGGAAAGACCAATATACCGGTCATGGAAACCAAAATTGCAAAGAAGAAACGGGCATTGGGCATTACAACCAATCTGGAACCGTATGATATTTTAAAGGATTTAAGTACAATTCAACCTACAATTTCCATGAAACAATTGTTGGCGATTGCACCGGATTGTCGTACTACATTAAACTCGTCGTTAATTCGACGCAGATCTCGTAATAAGGAAATTAGAGAAGTCAGTTTGAATCCCGATCCAGGAGCTCCAACCATTGATGTTTCTATTGACGGTGTGCTAGTTCCAGGTGTACAAGTTGATGGTGGTTCTAGTGTAAATTTGATGAACGCTGATACCATGGATGAATTGGGATTGGACCAATTGTTACCTACAACAGTAGTATTGCGAATGGCAGATTCCAGTCGAGTTAAACCTATGGGTACACTAAGGGGAATTGATACAGTTATTGCAGGCATTACTTACAAAATTGATTACATTGTATTTAGAGTGCAAAGTTCCATATTGTCTTATCCAATTTTGTTGGGAAGGCCATGGTTATATCAAGCAAAAGCTCGTAATGATTGGGGTAGAGGCACATTGACAATTGGGGCCGGGAAAGATAAAATTGTGATTCAGATGTATCCAGTTCAATATCATGGGGAAACACAGGTTGCTAATTTTGAATTCACATCCGACTATGAAGATGAATCGTTAAAAGATGAATTGGAAGATTTCAATTGCATCCATATTGATAAACCGGTAAGCGTCGAATGTAATCCCGTTAAATATCAATGCGCAGGATTGGGTGAATATTTAGTTGATCTAGCTGTTATTGATGACTCTGATCATATGATTGTACATTGGATGAATCCACATGAAGTTCATCAAGTAAGTGCTATGGAACCTGAATTGGAAAGTTCTAATTTGTCTGATTTTATGAAAGAATCTGATACCGAGCATAAGGTTATTCAAGAAGTTTTTAAAACTCCAAAGTGTCAATCCATGAATTTGGATAATGAGACTGATCCCAAAAATATTCGAATTTATGATGGTATAACGGGTGAAGAGAAAGCTATTTGGCATTCCTATTTTATGAGGCATAAATCAGCTTTTGCCTGGTCATACGCGGATTTAAAGGGTATTCCAGCTGAAGTCTGTGAACATCGAATCATATTGGAAGATAATGCTGTACCAGTTCGTCAAAGGCAACACCGTCTTAATCCAAAATATTCGTTATTGGTTAAAGAAGAATTGGATAAGTTGTTGAATGTGGGATTTATTTACCCAGTACCCTATAGCGAATGGGTTTCACCAATTGTTATGGTTCCAAAGAAGAATGGGAAAATTTGCATTTGTCAAGACTTTCGGAAATTGAATGCGGCAACTAAGAAGGATTATTTTCCATTACTGTTTATAGATAGAATATTAGATGCTGTAGTTGGACATGAATGTTACTCGTTTTTAGATGGATTTTCCGGTTATAATCAGGTGAAAATTGCTAAGGAAGATCAATTGAAGACTACTTTTACAACGGATTGGGGAACATTTGCGTACAAAGTAATGCCATTTGGACTTTGTAATGCACTTGCCACATTTCAACGGGTGATGACACAAGCATTTCAAGAGTAGTTGAGAATTTCTATGGAGATATTTTTAGATGATTTTTGTACGTTTAGTTCAAGAGCGAGACATTTGGAATGTTTGGGAAAGTGTTTAGAACAATGTGCAAAATATGGAATCTCTCTAAATACGGACAAATGTCAATTTGGGGTACCCTCTGGTAAATTATTGGGCCACATAGCTTCAACTGCTGGTATTGCTACGGACCCTGATAAAGTTAAGCTTATATTAAATTTACCGCAACCGGATACCGTAACGGGAGTCCGTGGTTTTGTTGGCCATGTTAGTTATTATCGAAGATTTATCTATTCATTTGCAGTTATCTGCCAGCCATTAACCAATCTTTTAAAGAAACCTCCAAGCGATGGTACCAGTCCAATTTGGACGAAAGAATGCACTGTGGCTTTCAAAACGTTAAAACAAAAATTGGCAAGTGCACCAATTCTGGTGGCACCGTGCTGGAAAACCCCATTTCATGTTTATGCGGATGCGTCCAATATAGCTATTGGTTCTATTTTAAGCCAGAAAGATGTTAAGGGATTTGATCATCCAATTTACTTTGCTAGTCGTCAATTGGTTGCCGCAGAACGCAATTACACTACGACTGAACGGGAAGCATTGGGAATGATTTATTCTGTACAAAAGTTTAGACATTATTTGCTTGGATATAAATTTGTATTTCATGTGGACCGTGATGCTCTCAAGTATATGATTAATAAACCTCAGTTGAGTGGTCGTATAGCATGATGGGTGCTGTTATTACAAGAATTTGATTTCACTATCAATGTACGCCCTGGGAACGCTCATGCCATTGCTGATCATTTATCCCGTTTAACCAATGTATTGGGAAATGAACCAATTGATGACGCGTTACCTGATGCACAATTATTTAACACCATATTCATTATAATGGGAGATTTCCATGATTTTGAAGATATATGATCTTTAAAGTATCAATATATATAGACAATTATAGGTGCAAAGCATATCAACAATGCACCAAGAATACTATATTTCATTACATGGATGGACCAAATTAGCCGAATGTCCCAAAAAATGGTAACGCTAAAAGAAGCATGTACCATTATTCCAAGCTTTATTTAAAACTTCATGAAAAAAATCACAAACAACACTCATTCATCCCGAGGCAAAACACAATCGTCCTATCACTAATCAAATGGTCTACGGAGTTCCACCATAAGCTTCTATACGCGTCTTCAAAAAAGCCCTCTGACGTTGCCTTGTCCATGTTGCGCCATTCTCTTGCATTAATGGACTCTCTAGAAGACGCTGCAAACCCCGCCTACGCACCTCGTCACTGTTTGATTTGGGCAGCGAGTGCCGGCGGGTGGGGAAAGGAGAGCATTTGCCTCTAGCAACATCTCCTGACAAAGTTCGGGGACGGAGACATTTACCGAATGGTTCGTGCACAATAGGCGCCACACACAATCCAAAGAAATACACTTTAGGTCAAATACTGCTACACAACACACATGAAAATTTAATCATTGAGATCCATCCTAGCGCACATTAGGTCGGATGGAGCTAAAATGCAGAAGGAAAGATCCACAGAGCACATTTAACCCCCAACAAAAAAACAAGCTCAAATGAACCAAAACTACATTAGTGCAATGTAGCTCAACAACAAACCAAAATTGTCTAGGCCAAAACATCGCAATAGTGCAATAACTTGGAGGTCATCATAACACGCACCGCAAGCGAGCGTTGGGAAGTACCATCCCTTAAACCGTCGTAGAGAATACGCTTAGCTGGAGTACAATTATCCGGATTTAAAGGCGGGGACCCAGGAACTAAACGAGGCCACTGCGGCGAAGGCGAGTTGTTCCTATCATGAATTGGCTCCCGCGCAATAGGGCTTTCAACAACTCCGTCGTCCACTGCCATGGTCGAATAATCCATGGTTGATTGCGCGGTTGCAGCAGAGTGCAATAAAAGCCCTTTACTCCGAAGAGAAAGGACGAACTCCTCTGGCCCTAGCAAGGAATCCAAGGACGCCCAACAGTCACAGTCCTGTAGAAATTTCAACCACAGCGACACTCACATACCTTAGAACAATAGATGAAAATTCCAATCATTCAAAATAGCACGACATTCCATCAGCAGTAGATATCCAATTCCAACAACAAACAAAGCGGTGAAACATCTCAGTTTCATTTATAAAAAAAATATACACAAAAAATGGTCCAACAAAATTTACAACATCGAGCTGCAGTCAATCGATACAGTTTAGCTCTATCCGACCTAAAGTGTAAAAGGCATCTAAGCGTTCCCAACGGCATTAAGAGCGGAGATTCTGAAACGCTTGGATTGCATTCCAGATACTCGCAGACTGACCACACGTCTTCTGATCATTATAAAACATCTCCCGGCCAGAGGGATGTTCGGCCCGGTACTGCGCTAGACCACCCGGAAACTGATGAAGGTCAGAGAGATATGGCAGCAATTCCTCCAACAATACAGAGTCGTCTCTTGCGCCAACATGTTTGTGCGACCATGATGGAAGAAGAAGGACGTTCTCCGGCAAATTGAGCATGTGTTTAATCGGGTTGTCGTCAATGACAAGCATATTTGCCGGAGTATACTCACGACCCAACCTATTGAAGAGATGGCTCGATAAGGTCTTCAAGAAGATGTCCTTCTGAGTGCCAGATTCTTTCATGTAGAATGTTCTGCTACCGACTCTACGCTCGAGAACCCTATCGCAACTCTCCTGACCAAAGATCCTGAGAGGGTACGAAGAACTATGCTGAAAAAGATAATTACATATCTGACGCGTTGTAGATTCCATCATCGAACTCCAGATCGTGATGGTGGCAATCTTAGACAACTTCGTAAGGAATTCAGCACAACCAGGGCGCACTCGAACTAGTTTAGGGCCTACTTCGGCCGGCAGCGAAGCCGAGTGAATGGACGGGATAGAGTCCCTGGATCCTCTGGCCTGCCACGACGGCTCACACGTGCATAGAATCCCATTGAGGTCCAGCACAATGTTCAACCACCTGCCCTCGATATCTGATTGGACTCTAGGTATCTCTTCTAGATTATTGGCATCATTTATTGATGCCTCGCCGACCTGGTTCGGAAACGCCAGGAGAACGACCAATATTACTACAGATTCATTAACAACGACGAATCAACAATACGTAGAACGAAAGAGATAAATGGGGGAGGAGTGATGGGGGAATGAGTGGAGTTCGAAAAGAGTTAGAAGAATACCTCGAGAACTTCATCGTCCTGTAGCATTTCGTCTCGGGCACCCATCGATCCCAACAAACCCTGCATGCAGTCAAGGGGCCCGGAGTGCCCGACATCCATTTGGGGGCACGGTTCTGGGACAAGAAGAGGTGGCTCAGAATCATGATTGATCTCGTCTACGAGCACGGCTGAAACTTGGACGACCTCTTCTATGACTGGTTGAGCAATCGCGTCATCACCGAAACTTAGATCTGGAAAAATTCAACAACTTCACCCTATTAGCGGATGGGCACAGAGGACACGAATACAAGTCACAGTGGTTAGATGTCAAGCAGTTTAGCTCGAGTCGAGCTGAAGTGCTCGCCGTGCACTGTAATATTAACAAAAAAAATACTGGAGTACAAAATTGGACATTTACAAAATGTTCTGCCTCTATACACTCGCAACTACGTTACACTAACCTGACGATGACCTGGAGACATCTGCGATAGACTCGTCCCGATCGGGCGACTTTGGAGGGGAAGAGGGGCGGGCCGATGCGGAAGGGAGAACAGGAAGCAATTGAGCCCCACTGGAGATGGGGGAGGTACCCGACGGATATGGTAGCTGCAAATCGCGAGACGGACTCGCAGACCCGCCATCCGGTGATGCGGGAGGCTGGGGGATTGCAGCAATAACTACGGGCGGTGCTGTGGCGGCAGTAGGCAAATTAGCCGACATGAATCTTTGCATCATGAGCATCATCTCGGCATGCCTCTGATCTTGGTCTCTCTTCATTTCATCGTCACGCCTCCGCTACAGATCCCTAAGCTCCTCGTCGCGCTCCGTAAGCCGCTGCTCCATCAACCTCATCCGGGTCGCCTCTTCTTTGAGCTTCTTCTCAAGGGAGATCAACGTGCTGTCATCCTGAGCGCTGCTCGCGATAGCCAACGGAGAGCGCGTGCTCGCGCTAGCAACCTTCCTCTTCTTGGCCGCCGGGCGAGCGGTTGAAGCGCCCAAGGTGGGAGCTGAATGAGGCCTGTCGAAAATCTCCAACGAATCCAACTCCGGGAAGTCGAGTCGTTGTCGCGAGGATGCGATTGTGTCTCCTGCTTCAGATTGAGAGGCACTCTGAAACTGAGGCGGAGTAGCGTCAACGAAGTCGTCCTGGGACTCATTATCCGGAGTGACGGTGCTCGAGATCGGGCACGCAACCACAGCGCTCGGCTCCGCATCTTCCTCCTCATCGCCGAGGTCAATAATGGCTTTCCCCTTCCCCTTTCCAACGGCATCTCCAAGCTCGGGGAAGATCTCCGAGTTGACGTGATACGCAGAAATATCGAAATCGGCCCGATCTAACGTCAAGGCGACCTCAAAGGCGTCGTCGAGATCCTGCTCATCGGTGTCGTGAGAAATGCAGAATGCCTCCAGGTCCAGCATCTGCACACCAATGGATTGAACAAGATTTAATTTAGGTCGAGTCGAGCTAAACTCACTACAAACAATTGCTGGTACGAAAACTTAGCTATTATAACTTCAAATCATACGAACGAAGTAAATGACATCCATAAAATCGTACAAGTAAAAGCGGACACTTTAGCTCGAGTCGAGCTAAAGTGACACCAAAAGAGCATAGGCAAGACCTCTTTGAAACTAAACAGTCAGAAAGGGAATAAACAATTTAGCTCGAGTCGAGCTAATCTGCAGGGATGCTTACCACACTCGCTTTCAGTAATTTCGTCCCGCCAAACAGCTGGACAACAAAATCCCCCCTCTTGCAGAACAGCTCCAGGACCTTCATGAAGAACTCCATCCTCAGCTCGTTCAAATTCATGGAGTACGCCAACTCGTTGTACTTGTGCAGCTTCGTGTACAATACATGCTCTGGAGCTGCGTAGATCTTCTTTACGGCCGGGATCACCGTAAGCTCCTTCTTGAAGAAAAAGAGGAGCCGAACCGGGTCTAGAGCGTTGTTGGTCTTCGGCGCGAATCCTCCGAGGCGGTCGTTCTCGGAGGGAAGATACTTCAACTGCAGCACATCGTATGCATGGCACAACGACGGGCCCTCAGCGAACGCTGTCACTTGAAGGTGTGACTGCTCGTTGCCGCAAATGAAGAGCCAGGCTGGAAGATCGGTGAGGGGAGGCTGCCCTTTCGATGCAAACATCGTCATGAACTCGTCGAAGAAGGGCCTCTCCAACGACGACGATGACGTCCCAGAGAACCCAGGGATGTTTCGGAAGTCGATGATGCCGAGCTTGACATTGCAGCCCAGGTTGCGCCACGAATCCGAAGGCCACGTCCCGAGCGAATTCATTGCCGCCTTGTAAGAACGGAAGTGCAGGGCTCCCACTGGTGAAACGAACCGCGACCGCACATCGATGAAGACTGTGAAGAACTCCTTCGCGTACGGAGAGAGATCTTCACATTTGCAGTTGCGAAATTGCGTCTGCCTCGAGTTGGCGTAGTACGAATCCGGTGGACCCCAATCCAAGAGGGCACGCTTGGAGGCCTTGCTGACGTTGTAGTTCTTCTTGAACGTCTGCCACTTTGAACGTCTGTACGCTCCAGTGCTGTTGAAGAAGGCCAGCTCCGGCCTGATCAGTTGAAGCTCCATCCGAGCGACCTCCTTCCTCTTCCTCCGATCCACCCAGTCCCGGGCTGTATAGCAATCCTCCAACGCAGAATTTGGCAGCTTGATGACCACCTTAGGGTAGGGCAATTTCCGAGATGGCCCTGATCGATTGAGAATGTGCTTGCACATTTTCGCGTGATCGGCTTCGGTCATGTTGCCGAGAAACTTGAAGAACTCGCGCGTCAGAACCCTATCCTTCTCAGGAACCCAAGACTTCGCGTCCTTGAACTTTGCCAAGGGCGTCGAAGTTGAATCGACGTTGATGAGGTCGCCATGCGCCGCACAAGAGATGACATCGGACCAGAGCTCGAAGGTTTCATCTATGGCGGTGATGATCTTCACCTCGTTCGTAATTGAAAGCTCCTTCGCCTTTCCGGCTTTCTTGAGCGCCGCCTGGCTCTTCGCAACGTCGATCATTGCGAAGCACTCACGAACCGCGTTAAGAAATGGCTGCGCAGAACATAAAAGGGTCGTTTGAGTATACAATAAAGCAGGAATATTAACATGTCCAGTAGGGTCCAAATACTGCAAGTTACCTCGAGTCGAGCTAACTTGCAACCCATGAGCAGACAATGACGATTTCTTATCTATACATATGACTGTACAGATACAGAGCGAATTTGCACTTTAGCTCGAGTCGAGCTAAAGTGCATGACCTTGGTTATGATATATTACCTCAAACTTCTTGTCATTTGCAATCTCCGCTACCGTTCTCCGACCTGACTTGTGAGACCCGCGAACGCCTGTGGCGGAGTGCTTTGGCATTGGTCTCCCAGCTTGGATCCACAAAGCACGGGAGCCGAGGATATTTGTTGCCCATGTCGGCTTGAACTGGACCAAATGATTCACGCGATTATAATACGCGGAAATCTTCCTCAACTTCTCCGGATCTTGCGTCCAGACAATGTAACATTGCCATGTTCGGAAGTGCCTTCTCATCACCTCTGGAACGTTGCCGTTAATCATCTCCTTTGAGGCAGCAACGCTGTGCTGGCCGTTGATGATGTAGAAGTCGCAGTCGCTGAGCTCCTCCACAGTCGTCGGCATAGTGTCGAGCTTCGGCATGACGCAGAGAGTCTGCTTCTACGTCTTGTCTGGCATTTGGAGGTAGTAATGCTTCAACTCCTCCATGCCCCGAGGCTCGAACGCACGGATCGTCCACTCCGGCGGTGCATTATGCAACCTCATCACGTCAAGCTCGATCTTCATCTCTCTGTCGCCTTTGAAAAAGCAGCTCTGACACTGCGTCCAAAATTTCTGGTAAATCTGTTGGACGTTGTTGTAGTCGATTGTCTCTCCGTATCCGAGCGCCTTAGGGAGCTCCGAGAGTGCAGAGGCCATCGAATTGGCTAGCTCCTCCTCCAATACGAGCTTCGACTTCTTTCTTGAAGAGGTCTCCGGCTTCTTGGCAGTTGAGCGCTTCTTGACCGGGGAAGCAGACAGCGTGTTGCGCAGAGTGCTTCGACTTGTTCTTGCACCTGGAGTTCTAACCGGTACCGAGGCTTGACTCATGTCCTGGCTACCGGTCACGGCCCCCGAAACCGTTGAAAGTTCTATCGGGCGTCTTGCCGCGATATTCTTGGCCTTATCTAGAGCGGCAAAGGTACTCATTCTAGATAGAATGACACGCAGTTTATTAGCTATAGCCTTTGCTTTCAGCGGTTGTCCGCTACTAGTCTCCCATTTCTTAAGGGAGATCTCATGCTCGACCTGAGTCACTATTTCCTCAAATTTGGAAGACCTAAGAGAATCCACCAAATCCAAGATACAGAAGGGAGATGAACTATTGTTTACTATAATAGTAAAGAAATACGGATCTAAGGACTCAGTGGTCACACGACAACTTAACGTGATCGTTATCTTCGTGGACTACATCAGTAACTTTGGTCTTGAAGTCGATGTGCTGCGGATCGACAATAGCACCAGCGAAGGTCTGACCAAACACTAAATGATCCGTATAGGTCGCCCACAGAAGCGTCCACTTCAGTGTCATCGATGGGTCCTTCAGCTCCCAGCAATCTAAGTGGTTGTTGTCGTCCCCATCGTCATCGTCAACGTCGACAGGCTTTGGCTGGAAGAAGTGCTGCAGCTGCGACACCATCCTGTCCCTCTCAGATCTGCACAAACACGAAACAGAGCAAAGATATTAGATTGCTCTAATGATCATCCGATTAGGACGGCGAGGTCACACATTAGCTCGACTCGAGCTAAAGTGTACCGATATTCAAGTGTGTGAGTAATACTCTACAACAAAATTTAGTCATTTAGAACGTTCTCTTAGACGCTTACAATCAACTCATGCCTACTTCTCGTTCAACTCTCAGAAATGTGGGAGAGCTTCAGTTCCCCCTTAAATCACTCGCGAACCTCACTCTTTGAGGCTCTCAAGTGGTTGAAGCGGGACTGAAGCTCTTGCACGATTTATGAGAGGAGAACGGAAAGTAGACGTGAGTTGAGTTAGGAGACTGCAATTACACCAATGTATCAATGTTGTATTCAAATTTTAGCTTCATCTTTAGCTCGATTCGAGCTAAAGTGCTCATGCATGGAATGCATAGCTGAACAGTTCTGACACTTGCAGTAATTACCCTAAACGACTTTCCTATACATTTCTATTCAAATCATGGCTACTTCTCGTTTAACTCTCAAAACTGCGAAAGAGCTTCAGTTCACGCTTCAATCACTCACGAACATCACTCTTTGAGGTTCTCAAGTGATGGAAGCGAGACTGAAGCTCTTGCACACATGTAAAAATATAACGAGAAGTGGACATGAGTTGGGTCGTCGGTATCATTGGATTACTATACATTTGGACTGTGTAAAGTCCGAATGTTGTTGTGTTTGAGTTGTTCTTTATGTTCATTGTCTCACTCTTTAGCTCGATTCGAGGTAAAGTGTGTAGGCTTTACAGAGAGGCCATGTTTTATTTTAAACCCAGTGTTTAAGAGTTTATATTAAGATTTTATTTCGAGGAGTCGCTTTTAGCGCAACCGAAGACGTACGCAGTCGTATATTTTAGCTCGAGTCGAGCTATTATGTGACCTCGATAGTGTATTATAGTCCACACTTTAGCTCGAGTCGAGCTAAAGTGGGACTTTTCTGTGCACATTTGGCACACTTACGCTCTAGTTGCGCCAAAGTGCGCTTTCGTGTTTGCTTCATTGATCACACTTTACCTCCAGTCGAGTTAAAGTGTGGCCAAATGTGCATAGAAAAGGTCCACTTTAGCTCGACTCGAGCTAAAGTGTGGCCAAAGGTGCACAGAAAAGGCCCACTTGAGCTCGACTCGAGCTAAAGTGTGGATATTAGTGCACAATGGAGGCACACTTTAGCTCGAGTCGAGCTAAAGTGTAGACAATAGTGCAATATGGATTTCCCACATTAGCTCGACTCGAGCTAAACTGTGTTCAATGAATAGCGTATTTATCGCAGATTGTACAGATTCGTCATTTGTTATATGATACTGAAGGCGTAGGGTTTAGGGCTCATGGGTGAGAGTATGGATTTTACCTTTCAGCCATTGCTAATGAACCTTAATCCCAGACAAATTCTGCTGGAACTAGACTTCCTGCAACAACAATTACAAACCCACACACAAAATCAATCAAAGTAGCACATGGAAACCAAAACATTGAAATCTTTCACATTGAAATCAACACTTTGAAATGGGCACATTGAAATTCAGCACTTTGAAATAAACACATTGAATTCAGCACATTGAAACAATGACATTGAAACCAGCACATTCAAACTAGCAGAAAGTAGCACATTTACACCAGCACAAACCAGCACATTTAAACTAGCACAACAAATATCCACAAACCACTACAAAACCACCACATTCAAATCATCACATTCAAACCAGCACATTGAAACCAATACACACTCTCATCTACGTGGTGACACATACATCAAAAGCAATGCTACACATGTATTATGTTTCAACACATCATATCAAAAGCAAAACTACACAAATATCAAAAGAAATGCAAGACTGAATGAGTGCACTTACCTTTAAAACTGAGAAATCCGACTGGAAAAGCTGGAAGTCTTGTTACTTGTTCACGTCAATCCTCCACGCACGGCCGTTTCAGACTCTACGTGCTCACAGAAACTCACAGAAACTCACACACACTCACAGAAACTCACACATGCTCACAGAAACTCACACACACTCACAGAAATTCACACACTCACAGAAATTCACACACTCACAAAAACTCACACACTCACAGAAACTCACACAAACTCACACACGCTCACAAAAACTCACACACACTCGCTGAAACTCACACAAACTCACACAAACTCTCACAAACTCACACAAACTCTCACAAATCTCACACAATCTCACGCAAACAGCCCTAATCTATGGCGCTACAATGTACACGAAGTCACACAACAACAAATCGCACGTCCTACAAACCCTATGCGCAGGAAACCCTAGACTCCAGAAATTGCACGCGGAACCTATACGCAGCGCTACAGTGTAAAAACATAACAATCCCTGTAGATAACGAAACTAACACAAACCAACGCATCAACTCACAAAACTCACAAAACATCAACGCCTGGAAGTACACGGAAAACCTGGACTGCAACGAAAAGAATAGAAAAATGGCTCGCGCCACGACTTCGTGGGGAATTTTCTGGGCCACCTAAAGCCGTGAGGGTCGAAACCTTGTGGCCGTTTGGTGGTCCCGAGATACCCTCGGGATACCCTTTGCGATATTGGGGTGTAACTCCCGGGTATTATGCCGGATGCTCCACAAATCCTAAACCTTCGTTACTGATACCCGGACTTTTAAGAAGCCAATTTAATTTTACCAGAATAAGTTCAAGATATTACGCGCCTGTAGTATTTGTGTACTCGTAAATTTCCAACACAATTTTTCGGAGCCATTAACACTACAATTTTGCATATTTTGGGGCAACGAACACGTAGCAAAAGGAAAGTGATTATTTCCAATTTCATTCGTATGATCTCAATTAAAACTTCTAAATTGACATTTTCTCAATAATATACAAACTTAAATTGGACGAAAGTGAACGTTTATAGTATTTAGTGTTTAGTTTTCTTTCATGGTTTTAGTGGATCAGCTGGCTTTCACTTCACTCGATTTCAATTTTTGCATTACACAAGGAGTAAATTCATTACCATCGATATATATAAGTTCCTCCTAACCAATTATTAGGTGAAGCACACTTAAGAGAGTTTTAAAGCTACGATTTTAAGATTCTATTACTTTGAATTCAAGTTTTTCTTTTTTATGAGTTTGATATTATTTTCTATGACAATCGAACAGACAATAAGTATGTTAAGACCACATCTTGCAATTGTATAATTATAAAATAAATGCCAGTGCACACTTTAGCTCTAATGGAGCTAAAGTGTGCGTATTTGCTTTATAGTTCCCTACATTTACTGATGGTGTACACTTTAGCTCTAATAGAGCTAAATTGTGAATTTTTTCTGTACTTTTCACTTCATTTTGCTTTTACCGTAACGGTACAAATACAGTTGTTAGAGCATCTCCCCCCCAGTCGGAGAATTTTCCACGCCAGCGGGAAGGTGCCCAAGTTTGAGATGAAGTGAGGGGGGTCACCCTTTTCCCCCCGCACCGTCCCCGAATTGGCCACTATGAGGGAACGCCAGCGCCCAGCACTAACGCCATAGTAGGCTAATTTTTTGGGAGGTTTTTATTGATTTCTTTTAATTCCCTCGTGTAATTTCATGCTTGAACACATGCTCTCGGGGAATTTTGGTGTCCCCTGTACTTTTTGTAAATTTACTATTTAGAGGAACCGGCGCCGCCACTCCAGTGGGCCGGGACACCTGCCTAGGCCTCACGGAGTCGGCTTTACCGTGTTTATTCTTCCATTCCGGTCACTCGGCCCCGGTGGAGATTATCTTTTTCTAGTACACTATTTGTCAACAAGTTGGCAACTAGTTTTAGCCACCATTGTCCTGAATATTATCCCTCATTCGTTCACCTACTACAGTTCATTTCGTAATAGCCCTCTATCAAACCTCTTCCCTAGCACACAATTTTGATACTTGATAAATAGTATAAGCTCAAAGTCTTCAGCCTACCGGTCGCCATGCATTTATTCTTCGTCTCATCTTCAACCTCAATTTCATATCCTCTTATCCACAACTATTCTCATTCCCATCTCTTGCATTTTCTTTACATTATTTAATATTATCTAATGAATATTTAATGTGTAATCAAATATTTAGCCAATAACTAATGACTTTGTAATGATTTTTTAGAGGATAATTCATGTATATTGGTATATCTGTAACTTATATGGACAATTAAAGAATATTGGAATTTTATTTATTGAATGTTGGAAGTTTTAAAAGTATATTTATGATAGTTTATTAATATTTATATATTTAATGATTATTTAAAGAGTATTTAATGCGCTGTTAATGAATAGTTAATGAATAGTGCATAAATTTCTAATGTAAAATTAATGTGTATTTGAATATTTGATGAGTATTTAATTGATATTTACTGAATATGTAATGCACATTGAATGCATATTATGTGATGGATATCTAATGAGTATTTTACTTGTATTCCTATATTTATTGTATGTTTAAGTTTTTTCCTTTTCCAATATTCCTTTTTTTTCTCATTTTCGTTTCCAGAAGAATGTTCTTATATTTCCAGTCTTCTACTTGTAGTTTCATTTTCCCTCCATATTTTACATTCTACTTTGTCCAATTTTTTATATTTTCCTTTTGCTCCATACCTACGTCCGATTATTCCCAGGCTCTTTCTTGCAAATTCTTCCTTTTCTACATGCACTCAACCCTTCTTTACTATGATGCTCAAAATGTAATCAAATCATGATTAAGGTTCCCTACAGTAATTGTCCACAAGTAAAAAACTTTATGTTCTACTATTTACTAGGATTGACATTTAGTGTAGTAGTTGGCATTTAGTGTAATATAGTTTTGTCACTACACTTATTGTAAATTTTACAATTACTGTGTGCATTCCTATTTAGTGTCCACTACAGTAGAAGCCATCTTCTGTATACCGGAGCTACATAGTGCATTTTTGCTTTCTAATCCACTCCATTTAGTGATGGTGCACAATTTAGCTCTAGTAGAGCTAATCTGTGCATATTATCTTTTTAGTTCACTGCACCTAGTGATGAGGCACACGTTAGCACGAGTGGAGCTAAAGTGTGTGCACACACTTCTTTTAGTTCACTGCATGTAGTGATGGTGCACACCTCTGCTAAAAACTGATCTGATGTATGTGCAATGTGTATTTCCACTTCTACAAACAATCATTTTGAACTCCGTACTTCTCTTTATGGATAAGTATTTCACAAGTGGAATAGTAATCTTTTGAATTTTAAAAGGATTTTCATAATATGTGGATCTAAATCTCTAATAGTAATATTAAAAAACAAAAAAATATGACGATCCCCTAGTTTTTAGTGGATATGAAGTCTAAGTATTCTTGGTACCCTAAATCAATAATATGTGACAATGTGAAAAATAGATGAATGAATATGTAATCTTATTTTTCACTAGAAAAATAACATATTTTTTCACAATATCATTTGTTCTAATATTACTTCTATGTGATGAAAATACCACATTCCATATTGTGTCATAGCAAAAGGTTTTTTAGGTTGCTCGATGTGCCAGCAATCGAGAAGTTTCTCTTTTGGCTCGCATAACTTTTAATGAAGACGTTCATTGAGCAAATAAAATACTTATAAATATGCCTCTCATTGAGAAAATACATTACTTATAAATATGCCTCATTACTTTTATCATCCTTCTACAAAATTTTGAGAATTTAAAATATAATTTGCGACCACTAGAACGTGCTCAAAAACTAATTATTCCATTTTTGCATGTATAAATAAATTCAAAATTACTTACATTACGAACATTAAATTATGCCTGATGCACTAAGTGATACACTTTGTATTAGTTATATTTTATATTTTGATTATCCTTTTTTTGTCGTGAGGAGGTCTCTCCGTTTCTTATTTAAATCTTTTAATATTGTTCCACTCTCTATGTTTTACAAATGACAGAGTCTTCAATTTCACGTCAAAACATGAAATAAATTGTATATGGTCAAGAAATCTTCCATCTTTTATGTCATGCTTAGATTGCCACACCCTAAAGTCATGAAAATACAATGTGAACTCAAGAATAAGATATTTTAATTGAAATATTAGTTTGCGCACATTTCAAGTCTTTGAGTACCTCTAAGTGGAAAGTAACCAATTTCAATTGCAAATCCAGACCATGGGGACATTGGGATTCTTGCCAAAGAATGCACATTCTAAATTGATGACGAAATAGTTACATGACGCACATTTTTAAAACCCCAAAGAAATGATGTCCAAAGCATGTTTGAATACATTTGTTTTGGCTAAAAATACACATGCACATATAATATGTTTTTTTGTTTTTTTAAATGCTACTCGTCTGTTAAGGTCTTTGATTTCAACATAATAGATAAGTCCTATTTGGATTGTAAAAAAAACTATTTCTAATCATCTCAATATCTTCTCTACATTTCCCTATACCTTAGTTGAATTGTCAATATCATGAATCTTCAAAGTATTATTATATTGAAATGAATTGACATCAGAAGATATCACCTAAACCGTAGAGCCTAAACCTGAACCTAAATTCCAAACCCTAAACCCTAACCCTAAACCCTAAACCTAAACCTATCCAAAACCCTGAGCGTTACCCTAAAACCATGTATATAACTCGCATGTGCGAGTATATTCGAGGTATTGACCTTTCCTTATTTTAGTCAACCGGGAAATAGTTGATTCAGTTTCCCGCTAAGATTTCGAATTTGCACTTTTTAGGGGCTGTGAAAAAGTCCCCCCCCCCCGCCAATTCTGAAACGTTCGTGTGTCCGTGAGTGACCTCGCCGATACTCGAAAACTTTCTTCATTTGTTTCCTTCTCACTTTGGTTGTTGTGCAAGGTTGTTGTGGAGAGGCTTGGAGGTAGTAGGACTGTCGGAGCTTGAAGGGGGCAACACCTATAGGTTGCGCACGGTTGAGCAAGTGAGGCAACAACGTACCGGTTGTCTTCTTCATAAGGTACACAATGTATACTTCTTGCATTCTTCGTGCACAGTCTCTAGCAATTAGGATGTGACAGTGTGTAGGGTTATTGCGCTGGTTCCAGCTGCTACTATGATTTTGAAGCATTTGTGAGAGTTTCTTGACGACTAACGGAAAGATTTGGGTTGTAGTATACAGAGAGTCAGATTGATAGGCGGAAGAGTTTTCCCATACGAATCCCGACAAAGGCGCCGAGAATCAGGGAAGGACAGTTTAGCTCGACTCGAGCTAATATGTCTTACGTTCTTTCAAAGGACAGTTTAGCTCGACTCGAGCTAAACTGTCGGTCAATATGATTATTGTCAGTTTAGCTCGAGTCGAGCTAAACTGTCCTTCGATCGAAGGTAAGACAGTTTAGCTCGAGTCGAGCTAAACTGTCGATTCAATATTGTAGGACAGTACAACTCGTATGTAGCTAAACTGTCCTACTATAATGTTTCGACAGTTTAGCTCGACTCGAGCTAAACTGTCTTACCTTCTTTCGAAGGACAGTTTATCTCGACTCGAGCTAAACTGTTGTACCTTATTTTCTATGTCTTTTTAACTCGACTCGGGATAAAATTACATTGTGTCTTATAGTCATTAAATCAGGTCGGATCGGGCCAAATTGTCACTGTCGAGGGTGAGATTATTTCATATTTGGATTAAAACTAATTGCATTAAATTTTCTACTTGTCATATAATACCGCATCAATTTACCTCGAGTCGAGCTAAATTTGTTTGTTCTTCAATGTCGAAAACTTGTGCATATTACAAGCAAGTGTCGAAAAAAGTGTCGAAAACTTGTGCATATTACAAGCAAGTGTCGAAAAAAGTGTCGAAACCTTGTGCATATTACAACATATTATTGTAAACTTGTGCATATTACAAGCAAGTGTCGAAAAAAGTGTCGAAAACTTGTGCATATTACAAGCAAGTGTCGAAAAAAGTGTCGAAACCTTGTGCATATTACAACATATTTTTGTAAACTTGTGCATATTACAAGCAAGTGTCGAAAAAAGTGTCGAAAACTTGTGCATATTACAAGCAAGTGTCGAAAAAAGTGTCGAAACCTTGTGCATATTACAACATATTTTTGTAAACTTGTGCATATTACAAGCAAGTGTCGAAAAAAGTGTCGAAAACTTGTGCATATTACAAGCAAGTGTCTAGAAAAGTGTCGAAACCTTGTGCATATTACAACATATTTTTGTAAACTTGTGCATATTACAAGCAAGTGTCGAAAAAAGTGTCGAAACCTTGTGCATATTACATGCGAGTGTTGAAAAAAGTGTCAAAAAGTTGTGCATATTACAAGCGAGTGTTGAAAAAAGTGTCAAAAAGTTGTGCATATTACAAGCAAGTGTCAAAAAAAGTGTCGAAAAGTTGTGCATATCACAAGCAAGTGTCGAAAAAAGTGTCGAAAACTTGTGCATATTACAACATATTTTTGTAAACTTGCGCACATTACAACATATTGCCAAAACTTGTGCATATTACAAGCAAGTGTCGAAAAAAGTGTCAGAAACTTGCGCATATTACAACATATTGCCAAAACTTGTGCATATTACAAGCAAGTGTCAAAAAAAGTATTTAAACGGAAGTAAAACATTTGCAAATTACATGCAAGTATCCAAAAAACTATTGAAAACTTGTGCATATTACAACATATTGTCAAAGGTTGTGCATATTACAAGCAAGTGTTGGAAAAAATGTCAAAAACTTGTGCATATTACAACATGTTGTCATAAAGTTGTGCATATCACAAACATGTGTCAAAAAAAGTGTTGAAAACTTTTGCATATTACAGTATATTGTTGAAAACTTAAGCATATTATAACAATTATCAAATAAAAATATGTATTATAAAAAATCTATTGAAAATTTGTGTACATAAGAGGAAGAACGCCGGTCTCCGAAGGAAGCCGGTATGAATAAAGTGTCTGTTCGTTCCACTACTAAGACCATGCCCACCGGACACGGAATTAGTAAGTTGGCTTGTGTACATACTTTATATATGCACATAGTGTTCTGAAGTTGTGTAGATACTTTTTGAATATCTCCAGAATGTCAAAAACTTGTGCACATACTTTGAGCACATGCTTATAGGATAAAATCAATGTGATAAAATTGTGTTTCACATTTTAAACAACACATCAAAAACATTGTTGCATATATATAACATGTGTATGCCTCTGTGGTATGTGATGGTCATTCTACTTAATAAATGAAACTTCATAGTTTCTACACTTGATTGTCAGAATGACAAATTGCATAGAATTTCTAAGTTGAAACAAATCTTATATCCTTTTATATGAAATTGTGAAATTTCAATTAAAAATATATTTATATTAAAAATCTTATAAAATTTTCAAAAAATAATGATAGAAATAGAAATAAAATGAGACAAAATGATAAAGTCACAATATTATTGAAAGAAAATGATAGAGAATTTTACAAAAGTATTATTTAATTGAGAATATTAATAATTGAAATGGACGTGAAAGAATTTTATAGAAAAATATTTTAACCTTTATTTTAAAACAAATGTATTTCTTCTCAATAGAATAATTAATATTTTTTAAACTTGTTATGTCCAAAACAACTGAACAATAAAAAAAAAAATCATTTTAAGCTTAATAATTCTCATACCCCACAATGATGTACTATACAGTACCTCCACACAAGTATATGTACTTTTGCTATGTATGTTTCCACACTACACTGCTGCCAACTTTGACACCCTCCTAAGGGCTGAAAATTTGTCAATTTTCTATGAAATTTTTGGCACAAGATCACTTCTATGTTGAAAATATGAGTGCCAAATTTCAAGTCTAAAAGACGAATATAAAAAAAAATTATTTAATATCTGCCAACATGTGTAGCTATGAGAAAAGTTTCACAACTGCCAACTTTGACACCCTCCCAAGGATTGAAAGAATTTTTTAGCCCATGGAATTTTTAGAATGAGACCACCTCTATGTTGATTACATGTGCAAAAAAATTCAATTCCAAATGATCCACACAAAACAAATAATACAAAATCTAGCAACATGTGTAGTTGTGAGAAACATTTCACTTGGCCGACTTTGACACACTCCCAAGATTTAAATTTTTTTGTCTTTGCTTATGAAATTTTTTAAATGAGAGTATCTCTATGTTGTTTACATGTGCGCCAAATTTAAAGGCCAACATATCTACATAACAAAAGATTTTTGAAATCTATCAACATGTGTAGTTGTGAGAAACATTTTACTGCTGCCAACTTTGACACTCTCCCAAGGATTTAATTTTTAAAAAAAACTCCCAGAAGATTTTGAATATGAGACCATGCCTATGTTGATTATATGTGTGCTTAATCTCAAGTATAAAAGATCTACAACAGAAAAGAAAAAAAATCTAAAAGTACCAACATGTATAGTTGTAAGAAACAATTAGGGAAACCATTTCACTATTGCCAACTTTGGCACCCTCCCTAGGTCTAAAAATTGTTAATTGACTGTGAAATCTTTGGCACAAGATCTTTATGTTGATAACATGTGTGCCAAAATTCAAGGCTAGAAGATGAATACAAAAATCATCTTCAAAATCTACCAACATATGTAGCTATAAGAAAAAATTTTGAGTATCCTCTGTCGTGATTATCATGTGGCCTTAGAATGTGGCACACTTGTTAAAAACCATGGTGAACAATTTCTCACCACTATGCGATGTCCAAAGCATTTTTTGTCGAGAAACACTCCAAAACTGCCACTATCAACAAGTAGCAAGAAAATCTATCTTTGAAGTAAACATTTTGGGCTTTTAACCATAAGATCTTATAATATACTACAATATAAACTTGCCACAATTTTTTGGCTACAATCTACAGCACGGATATCAAGGTTACATTGTTTGAAGTCAAGAAAATGGTTCATTTTCTTCCCTGCGATGAGTGAATAAAATGACTTTGACTTCACTTGATCTCAAATTTTTGCACTACACAAGGTCTAAATCCTTTACCATTGCGTTAAGCATGATGTTCAACCCTTTTTTTTGGCTAAATGGGCCAGATTGCTAAAAAAGAAAACCTCATGGCTTTAAGGCCATTGTTAAAAAATGGAGGATTTTTTTAAAAAAAAGCCAGGTGCCGCCCTAACGTCCCAAGTCTAAAGCTAGAAGGCGAGAAGATTGGGCCGGCATGGGTCAGTCACAGAGGACATGGATTCATCATGTAGACAAGGTTGGTTGCCTTCAAGCTCCCATTCGAGGGCATCAACCTTTGTAATTAAAATTCAAAAAATGGAATTCCGACATAATGGCCAATTAGACTGGCCATCTTGTGCACTGACAAGTCATTAGTGCATGATAGTTGCTCTAAGTATCAATAAATGTGCAAATCTCCAATCTAATCCTTAACTGTTGATTCCATTGAGAATTGGAGCTTTGATTTCTTTTTAGTACTTGGTGCCTAATTGCTTCCATTCCACTCTCTCAATCGCCATATGTTTTCCACCTCCCATCGCCCTCAAAAGCCAAAATTGCCGCTACTCCCCTTCCCTTGCAGCCACTATGGCTATCCCGTCAAAACAAAAAAAAGGGCCAATGATGTTAGTTTGTTATACACCATTTTTTAGAGGTAGGGAAGGGGTGTAGCATGTTCAAAACAAGTGTGCAAGAAGTAAAGGTTCAAAAATTGCCAATTCACATTTTACTTTATAGTGAACTTAATATGTTTAAAAATGATAATCCAAACGGCCAATAAAAAGGTTTTCACCACATGTTGTTAAAAAAAAAAGTAAAAATTGTGAAGATCTCTAGATTTTATGTAGAAAAGAAGAAGTTTTTTTGGTACCTTGCACAACAATGTGTGAAAATGTCTGACTTGGGTTAAAATATTTCTTTACCTTAAAGACAAGAATTTTTTTGACATCTTCAAAGGAGGTAATATTTTCTATGTGTATGAAAAATCGCAATGTCAATAGAAACTTCTAGCAAAACTTTTGGAGCTGCCCAAAGTCCCTAATTTGACTTTGAAGGCTAATAACTTTCGTTCTATGAGTCTAAATCTTTTTTTTTTAAAATCACAAAGATCTTATCAGGGACAATCAAGTTTAAAAAGATTTTTTTTTTAAAAAAATTTTAAGAACATGCACAAAATGAAAAACGTCCCTCAGGGTAAATGGGCTTACAGGGATTAACTTCTAAACCATTGTGACATTTTAGCACCCAAACTCACTAAAAATTGCTAGTTTCAATGCATTCAACGCAAAATGCAAATAAACACAATTTTTTCTATATCTAACCGTTGGAACTTGTACTAGGATTGAACAAGTGTATGTATTAAGGAATTTGTTTAGTTTGACTAGACAAATTGAAAGATATCAGCCTTTGAACTGATACATAAACTCTTTTTGAGGTCATTCTAAACACCTTCAACAAACTTTGACCACCTTCTATTGCATCTTTTTGCACTAAGGTTTGTGATTTACTAATTTAACTTCAAAAGGATCATGTTAGGCACATGTGCACCAAATTTTAGAAGTAGAAGAGGGGTAGAAGATGTCCATAAAAATCCTGCGATGAAACTATGTGCTGAGAATCAACAATACACCTTAAAGTTTTGCATATATCATATCCTTCTCCTACTTTTGAAATCCAAAAATCAATACGGTAGATGCAAAGGTTTTCATTTTCTCTTCAAGAGGAATTTTTCTTTTATTTAATGGACAAACACTTAAATTTCTGCTGAGTTTAGAGTTAATTAAAGTTTTGCTACATTATTTGTATTATGTCACACGAAAGTGCCGTACTATTTGTATATGTTATTAAGAAATGTTTGTAACTTTTGAACCATAAGTCAGATTTCTATAAAATTTATGTTAATGAAAAGCTCTTAAAAAGTTGCCAAAATGTGTTAAAAGTCTCAAAAAATCATGCCAAAATTTAGGATTGAAGGAATCAATTGAAACTTAAAGTGTCCCTCCAGAGGACTCTGGTCCTTTAGGGGTTACCCTTGAGCGCCTAGGTCTTGTTTCACCAAAACCAAGATATGTGCTGATTTCTTTCTATGCATTAACTTTGATGAAAATAGAATTCCATATTTAAGTATCTTATCTTACAAAATTGAACTCAAACCATAACCTAAACTTTGGGAAAAATTTGCACAACATCGAATGGTTGACGAAATAGATCATAATAGTGTTTAAAGATACCTTAAATTGGTAATGGAAATTGTCGACTTTGGAGGGTATACTACTTTAACTATCAAGAGATTATTGCAAGAATTTTTTTACTTTGAATAAAAGAGGTTCACATGTGCACTAGATTGATAGCTTCACATTGACATATCATATATGAAGAAAACATTTATACATGATTATTGATGATTTTTTTGCTTTTGTCTACTTGATAGTATACAAAAATGTTCTGAGGTTATACAAATTCTAACACCTCAGAGTCTCATTTTGGGTCTCGTGGGCACTAAAGAGTTAACCTTTAAACGTCAGAAGGTGCCGCTGGTGGCCACAATATTCTACACGTACAATGTTGTATTTGAACATGAAAAGGTTGAGATATTGAAATGATCTCCAAATGAAAGATGTTAGTTGAAGAATTTTCAATCCGAAGGTGTAAGTCTTGCTAGACTTTAGTACTTTTTGGTATTCTACAAATTAAAATACGTCCCCGTAAATACGTTTCCCGACTGACGTTTAAGGATAATGAATACAGTCGTATCATCACTGAAAGAACATAATGTTTCATCGAGGAAGATCCAAAGAGTATCTGTTCCCACAATGGGTAAAGTAAAGTCTCCGACGTTGGAAGGTGCAGGGGTCGCAATGGGACACCACGACTCCGAAGAAATGGTCCTTCGATATCGGACTGAGGTAGAAGAGGCTTTTTTGGTCTTCAACGAATAGTGGTAGAGATGCGGTGGTATGCGGGGTGATTGCGAACCATTACCCTTGTGCCTCCGATATCGGCCCTCATTGCAACTATCGGTATGCGCTGCTTTGCACCTTTCGCACAATTCTGTCATCAGTTTGATGAACATCCAAGCTGCTAGTAGTTCTCGTGATGGTAGCACGCGATGGGCGTCGGCGGCCTTGCTCCTGCTCCAGACGTGAGAGTAGTGCTTCACGTTCACAATCAAGCTTCTGTCACCTTGTCTGGTCTTGCGCTTTCGATGAGATGGCTCTGCTCTGCCAGGTTTTGTAACACCGACATCTTGTGAGAGTAGTGGCGATCCAGATGCTCCACGGCTTCAACCCAGCTTCTATCTTCTTGTCCCGCCTTGCACCTTCTCTCAAGTGGCTCAGCTCTGCTTTTGTAACCCAAAAACGTACTCCCGAATGTCTCTCTGAGGAGAGATTTAGAAGTGAGAATTGTATACTAGCGGCGGAAGTAGTTACTCCGAGAGCTACTTTTGTAATCGCTCCAGGTCTCTACTTGCCAATCCAAGGACTGATAGACCACCCATTAGCCCTTTTACAGTAATCATGGTTTATGTTGTCGAACTCATTTGGTTTCTTGCGGGCTCTCCTTGGCTGTATGGATGGCTGATTACCCCGACTTCTTTCAAGGGTTGGTGATTGTATGGTTGGTGTGTTCCAGTGTATGGTTTTACAGCAAACCTGTTTACTGTGAAGCAGGAGGTGGATCGCTGTAGCCTCGCATGAGCCATGGCTTGGATATCATCTATTGTGGACCGTGCTAGAGGAGGCTCCAGGGCTGGAGATTTCTTCCAGGATACTTCAAGACCTGTTGAAGCTCGCAATCTTTTAAGCGCACCTCCGGCGATGGAAATTTTCCATTCTGTGGCTGCAGGACAGGCTCCTTGGGCACAAGGTACTTCACATGGGTCGAGAAACACATGGAGTACATCTCAATGCAGAACTGGTTAAGAAAGCTTCCCCTCGATATTTCCACACTGCAATACTCTCAGGATTTGGTAGTGACGGAACATGGTGGTAAGTTGGATTTATAGACCATGCCAATAGCTTGAGATCTTAGAACCAACAATTTGCTCACGCCACGGACTTTTGTTGCTTGATGCACCAACTGTGCTAACTAACACACCTCGCCTGCATGCTTTGGTTTCAGGCTTGATAGACGTACAGGTCCAAGGCTATGGTGAGCATGAGCATGAATCCCAAACACAAGAGGCCTGCACCACAAGCAAGTACGAGTATGAGTAGAGCGCGGGCACTCCTTTCTTGGGCAACGACCGAGGAGGTGAAGTGCTTACCTATCCTGAAGGTGAAGCTGATGCTGTGACAAACACTGAGCTAGATGTGGAGGGTCTCCGACCGACAGAGTATCTGGGCAACAACATAATCGACTTCTATATCAAGTGAGTCAGCCAGGTCTTGGTGTTTCCATTAGATTTGTTTCCATAACAATTCTTCTTGTACTTGCCAACTGTTCATTTTTTGTTAACTTGATTTCTAGATTGTTGGTACCAAATGTAGTGGTGTTGGTGCAGGTATCTGGAAAGCAAGCTTTTCCCTGAGGACAGAGGACGTTTTCATTTCTTCAACAGCTTCTTCTTTTCAAAACTTTTAGGGATTAACAGTGCAACTGACGACATCAGTGCAGGGTTGACTAGGAGCAAGTGCGAAAGTGGTCGGCAGAAGTGAATCTGTTCGAGAAGGACTTCGTTTTTATTCCTGTCGTTAGAAGGTGACTGTACAATACAACACTGTTCTTATGCATGGGTGAAGTGTTGATTGCAATGCTTTCAGTATGGTTACATTGAGCATTCATTTGAACCATCTGATGAGGTGTATTGTTGTGCGTACACAACAACAAAGAGTACGTTTGTTGGTCGTATGGCGGCTCTACAGGTTTTGAAGTTTGGGGTGAGATTTGTTGAATTGCAGATCGCATTGGAGCCTGGTCATTATCTGCCATCTTCGGAGCCTTTGGAGCGCATTTGGTGAGTCCGTGTTGACGTGCACTTTGTTTGATGCTATTGTTTGTTTGTGGATGGAGGAAGTTCTTACTTCCTATGACATTCCGATTGTGTCGAACGCGTCCGCCCACGCAGGAGCTGCCGCGGCTAGTTCGATGGCGCAGGCTTGCTACGCTTCATGAGCGGTTGTCACAAAACCAAATGGATGCAAGAGCGTGGGACTTTTGCGCAGTGCATTTGGGGTGGTTTTTGTCGCAGCTGAGGCCGTGCAATTCGTGCGGGTGGGAGAGCAGGTACACACCCTTCAGATCGCTCTGGGGCTGAGGAAGGTACATCGCGAGGTGTTGCCGGAATAACAAACACTCTGTACTGTTTATGCAACAAACAATACAGAAGTACGACAACACCGGTAGCTCGTGCACCTCGGGCTACACAGAGGAGCAAGTAAGCATCTCATGTCTGTGTGTGCTTCTTTCGATCAAGTAAGCATCTCATATCTGTGTGCGTGTGCGCAACGATCCTCAAAGGGAACGATTTCTAATGTGATTTTCCTCACAATTTTTGCAGTAGACCCGGTCTTTCAAAGTTCTTCGCAAGCAAGTCGTGGTCCTTTGCTACCCTGGCTGGCGTTTCCTTCGTGTTTGACCTAAAGAAGCCCTACAAGTATCACTCTTTAGGGAGGCTTGATCTTTGCTATCGATCCAGGTCTTCGCTCCCCAGATTTGGCAACCTGCTTTGAGGTCAGTGAACCTGAAGTCCTTGTATCTTACATATTGAGTATTTTATTGTTCTTATCATTGCTACGTCAATCACATGAACTGCTTAGTATCTTAATCGTCTACTTGTGTGTCTTGTGGTATATGCTAATAGTGGTGGGTGTGGAGTCCCTCAAATGCAAAAACAACGTTAATTGTTGTGCTGGATCAAAGACTTTGACGAATTACTCTCTTCCTTGTGATCTGCTTTGGACACAGGTAAGCAGGTTTGACATGCTATCTGGGATAGATGTGAAGTCGTGGGGTGCTATGAATGACAACGTTGACAGCTTCCTGGAAGGAAACGTGATATCAGATGCAAAGTTATCTAGTCTCTACAGTAATTCCAGTTACAAGTAAGGCTTTTGACGGATGTGAGCAATGTAGTTTATGTTGGGGTGCTCATTGATGTTCCTTATGGTTAGGTTACTAAGTTTTGAACTTTTTGGACTAGACTCCTAATTCATGTGGTATCTGTGTAGTAAGTATTGTGTGTAGCGCGTGTTTAATAATTAGCATTTTACCTTTATGCTTCAAGTATACCTTTTCAGTATCGTATACTATTAAACTGTGCATGTGACTCATAGATTTTACATACTCTGATTGGATTTTCAGGTCTCTTAGTGAAGGGCCTTAATTGTGGAGGGACGATGGTTTTGAATGTATGGGAGAGTGCAACAGGGACATGATTGGAGCTGATGTTGTTGTAGCTGGGGTCGATGATAAGGTAAAGCTTCATCATATTCCCGATGATAGTTTTCTTCCTTGACAAGAATCACTGCTTTAGTTGATTTGGTTTTGAGCAACTTTGAGATTTATCAGAATATTTATTCCTATCACGAGATTAGTTTTGACTTCACCCTAATTTTTGTTTCATTTCAGTGTTTGTAATTAGATAATTGGGTGCGCATTTGTAATTAGATAATTGGGTGTGCAGTTCTGGGCATCTAAAATTTTTGGTTGAAGAAACGATTCAATCGAATTGGTGATGATTGGAGAAAGGACCTTTAAGTAAATTTAAACCATGTGTTTATCTTTTCTTGTTGTGATTTGGTTTTGAAAGTTGTTGCTTTATGTGCAGGTGGCATGCAGAGATTGTCCACATGCAAGGTACCTTTGTGCCCACTACCCATTCAAGAAAACCCTACATGCCAAATATTGTGCACAAGTGGATATTTACTTCCAACGTGGTGATGAGCCACATATTTGTCATGAAAGCATCGTGTTTTTACAACCTAGAATATGTACTCTACATACAACGACGCCAATCAGGTACTAAAACAAATGTGCCGATCTTTTTTTATACTTCCCGACTTTCTCTTCTAACTAGATTTTGTTGCATCTTGTGGTACTGATTGATTGATTTGATGTACCTGGGACTGATTGATTGATTTGATGTACCTGGGACTGATTGATTGGTTTGATGTACCTGGGATACAGTGTCACTGTTATGTCTATGATTTGCTAGCTTTGTGTGATCACTAGGGCGATGGAAATAGCTTTAGCAATCATTGTCACGTATGTGATGAGTCTCGGTTGACAACACTATGGAAACTTGCAAAATGTGATGTGCAAACTTGCAAAATGAAAAATTATGTTGGTAATTAGTTAGTTATCTTGACTAATATTTCCTTATATTTCTAACATGTCATTTCATAAATCTAGCAGGATTTGCTATTATATGAGGAGAGGAGAACCTTCTATTGTACAAAAGGTTGAATTTATGGCGGAGAAGTTGGAATGGATGGGTGAGAAGCTCGAATTGGGGTTGTTGCCTACGATTAAAGCAACTCCAACAAGATTTGATCCTAGTGAAAGATATGGTAGCATTTTTATAGCCATGAGATAGTGAGTTCTTGTAGTTTATTCAGGTAAAAAATACTATCTCCTAGGTTTATCATGTATTTATCAACTATATATAAAAGTCCCTTTAGCCCTCATTTCTAAACAAGCTACATAAATGCATGTTTACATACAATATAATTAGTTTTTAAAACACAGTTTTGGACATTCTTCGACACATTCTTCGACATATTTTTTGACATTTTCTTCGACACATTTTTCAACATTTACTTCGACACTATCTTTGACACTATCTTCGACATTATTTTCGACATTATCTTCGACACTATCTTCGACATTATTTTCGACATTATATTCGACACTATCTTCGACACATTTTAAGACACCCTAAATTCGACACTCCCACTTTCTTGTTTTCGACACTTTTTTCGACACTAAAGTGTCGAAAAAAGTGTCGAAAACAACCCCAATTGTAGTAGTGATAATTGTGCCAACCCTACTTGTTGTGGAGATGTTATACCTTCGTCAATCTTGAGATTGCATAGCCAATAGTTGGAGTTCCAAGTCCACAGTTGGTTGCTTACTTGAATCCATTCAAATGAAACCCATTGATTAACAATACACATCATTACACACCTACACTGGAGCATATCAAACTATCAACACCAATCATAAAATGGTCGCCTACATAAAACCGGCGCCCTAGCTACATAGAAAAATTTGAAAATGATCACAACATCACATGAATCTCAAGATTAGCTTGAGCTGATGTACCAGTTTAACCCTTTCAGGGCGAGGTGGCTATGGATGATGGGAAATCTACGAGTGTAATAGATGATATTCTACGTAAACTATTACACTTATAGATTCGACAATCATCCATAGCCACCTTGTCCTCAAAGGGTGACTTTATTAAGTGAGTTTGGTTTCAAGAGAATGAAGATCCTCCCAATTTTCTCTTGCGTCTACTGTGACTGAAGTAGACCAAGTGGGCTCAGGCGAAGGTCTCCACCCACCTCTTTTTCACTAATTAGGTAGAGGTTGAAGCCATTTCCAAGGTATGTTAATCCTCAGGTAGAGCTTTCATTATTCCTGTGACCATCTAAGGCAAAGGATTCATGCATCTGGAGCTCTCTTCTACTGATGTATTGGAGAGAAAACGAACTTCAAGTTCGTACAATTCATGCTTTTGTGGCCTCGAAGAAGTGGAGAACATCCTCACAATCTACACTTGTATGCATGGCAAGAAATAGAGAATGGAATTTCTTTCCCATACTAAAGGAAATAAATAATAAGAGATGTGAAGTTTCGGGTTCAAGGTTTTAGGG
>OZ020514.1:43999880-44085245 GCA_963971425.1 Bryoerythrophyllum caledonicum
TTAGAGTCAAGGAGATAATTAGGATTATAAGTTTGTAGAAAATAGGGAAGCCTGTCTGCTGCCAACTGGTTCCAGGGTCACACCTAAGCCTGAAACTGATCATTAAGGGTCTAATCAAGTTCGGAATGCTGAATTGAACCCATAAGAGTTGGAAACGTTGCATTCGGAGCCCTAGAGCAAAAGTTACACTTGTTCAAAGGTGGGTTCAATCCAAAGGCTGGATTAAGTCACCACCTCACTAATCAACCACAAGGGACCTAAGTGAACATGAGATGTGTCACCATGCTTGTATAAGTTGTGTATGAATGGGCTGAGGATTGGTTACACAAGGAACTAGGCCCTCGTATTAGGATCTTGTGTTCAAGATAAGCCACCCTTTAGGGGCGGTTTATTTGAACACCATATTCGTTATAATGGGAGATTTCCATGATTTTGAAGATATATGATCTTTAAAGTATCAATATATATAGACAATTGTAGGTGCAAAGCATATCAACAATGCACCAAGAATACTATATTTCAATACATGGATGGACCAAATTAGCCGAATGTCCCAAAAAATGGTAACGCTAAAAGAAGCATGTACCATTATTCCAAGCTTTATTTAAAACTTCATGAAAAAAATCACAAACAACACTCATTCACCCCGAGGCAAAACACAATTGTCCTATCACTAATCAAATGGTCTACGGAGTTCCACCATAAGCTTCTATACGCGTCTTCAAAAAAGCCCTCTGACGTTGCCTTGTCCATGTTGCGCCATTCTCTTGCATTAATGGACTCTCTAGAAGACGCTGCAAACCCCGCCTACGCACCTCGTCACTGTTTGATTTGGGCAGCGAGTGCTGGCGGGTGGGGGAAGGAGAGCATTTGCCTCTAGCAGCATCTCCTGACAAAGTTCGGGGACGGAGACATTTACCGAATGGTTCCTGCACAATAGGCGCCACACACAATCCAAAGAAATACACTTTAGGTCGAATACTGCTACACAACACACATGAAAATTTAATCATTGAGATCCATCCTAGCGCACATTAGGTCGGATGGAGCTAAAATGCAGAAGGAAAGATCCACATAGCACATTTAACCCCCAACAAAAAAACAAGCTCAAATGAACCAAAACTACATTAGTGCAATGTAGCTCAACAACAAACCAAAATTGTCTAGGCCAAAACATCGCAATAGTGCAATAAATTGGAGGTCATCATAACACGCACCGCAAGCGAGCGTTGGGAAGTACCATCCCTTAAACCGTCGTAGAGAATACGCTTTGCTGGAGTACAATTATCCGGATTTAAAGGCGGGGACCCAGGAACTAAACGAGGCCACTGCGGCGAAGGCGAGTTGTTCCTATCATGAATTGGCTCCCGCGCAATAGGGCTTTCAACAACTCCGTCGTCCACTACCATAATCGAATAATCCATGGTTGATTGCACGGTTGCAGCAGAGTGCAATAAAAGCCCTTTACTCCGAAGAGAAAGGACGAACTCCTCTGGCCCTAGCAAGGAATCCACGGACGCCCAACAGTCACAGTCCTGTAGAAATTTCAACCACAGCGACACTCACATACCTTAGAACAATAGATGAAAATTCCAATCATTCAAAATAGCACAACATTCCATCAGCAGTAGATATCCAATTCCAACAACAAACAAAGCGGTGAAACATCTCAGTTTCATTTATAAAAAAAATATACACAAAAAATGGTCCAACAAAATTTACAACATCGAGCTGCAGTCAATCGATACAGTTTAGCTCTATCCGACCTAAAGTGTAAAAGGCATCTAAGCGTTCCCAACGGCATTAAGAGCGGAGATTCTGAAACGCTTGGATTGCGTTCCAGATACTCGCAGACTGACCACACGTCTTCTGATCATTATAAAACATCTCCCGGCCAGAGGGATGTTCGGCCCGGTACTGCGCTAGACCACCCGGAAACTGATGAAGGTCAGAGAGATATGGCAGCAATTCCTCCAACAATATAGAGTCGTCTCTCGCGCCAACATGTTTGTGCGACCATGATGGAAGAAGAAGGACGTTCTCCGGCAAATTGAGCATGTGCTTAATCGGGCTGTCGTCAATGACAAGCGTATTTGCCGGAATATACTCACGACCCAACCTATTGAAGAGATGGCTCGATAAGGTCTTCAAGAAGATGTCCTTCTGAGTGCCAGATTCTTTCATGTAGAATGTTCTGCTACCGACTCTACGCTCGAGAACCCTATCGCAACTCTCCTGACCAAAGATCCTGAGAGGGTACGAAGAACTATGCTGAAAAAGATAATTACATATCTGACGCGTTGTAGATTCCATCATCGAACTCCAGATCGTGATGGTGGCAATCTTAGACAACTTCGTAAGGAATTCAGCACAACCAGGGCGCACTCGAACTAGTTTAGGGCCTACTTCGGCCGGCAGCGAAGCCGAGTGAATGGACGGGATAGAGTCCCTGGATCCTCTGGCCTGCCACGACGGCTCACACGTGCATAGAATCCCATTGAGGTCCAGCACAATGTTCAACCACCTGCCCTCGATATCTGATTGGACTCTAGGTATTTCTTCTAGATTATTGGCATCATTTATTGATGCCTCGCCGACCTGGTTCGGAAACGCTAGGAGAACAACCAATATTACTACAGATTCATTAACAACGACGAATCAACAATACGTAGAACGGAAGAGATAAATGGAGGAGGAGTGATGGGGGAATGATTGGAGTTCGAAAAGAGTTAGAAGAATACCTCGAGAACTTCATCGTCCTGCAGCATTTCGTCTCGGGCACCCATCGATCCCAACAAACCCTGCATGCAGTCAAGGGGCCCGGAGTGCAGTCAAGGGGCCCGGAGTGCCCGACATCCATTTGGGGGCACGGTTCTGGGACAAGAAGAGGTGGCTCAGAATCATGATTGATCTCGTCTACGAGCACGGCTGAAACTTGGACGACTTCTTCTATGACTGGGACTGCAGTTTGGACGACCTCTTCTATGACTGGTTGAGCAATCGCGTCATCACCGAAACTTAGATCTGGAAAAATACAACAACTTCACCCTATCATCGGATGGGCACAAAGGACACGGATACAAGTCACAGTGGTTAGATGTCAAGCTTATAGCTCGAGTCGAGCTGAAGTGCTCGCCGTGCACTGTAATATTAAAAAAAAAAATACTGGAGTACAAAATTGGACATTTACAAAATGTTCTGCCTCTATACACTCGCAACTACGTTACACTAACCTGACGATGACCTGGAGACATCTGCGATAGACTCGTCCCGATCGGGCGACTTTGGAGGGGAAGAGGGGCGGGCCGATGCGGAAGGGAGAACAGGAAGCAATTGAGCCCCACTGGAGATGGGGGAGGTACCCGACGGATATGGTAGCTGCAAATCGCGAGACGGACTCGCAGACCCGCCATCCGGTGATGCGGGAGGCTGGGGGATTGCAGCAATAACTACGGGCGGTGCTGTGGCGGCAGTAGGCAAATTAGCCGACATGAATCTTTGCATCATGAGCATCATCTCGGCATGCCTCTGATCTTGGTCTCTCTTCATTTCATCGTCACGCCTCCGCTACAGATCCCTAAGCTCCTCGTCGCGCTCCGTAAGCCGCTGCTCCATCAACCTCATCCGGGTCGCCTCTTCTTTGAGCTTCTTCTCAAGGGAGATCAACGTGCTGTCATCCTGAGCGCTGCTCGCGATAGCCAACAGAGAGCGCGTGCTCGCGCTAGCAACCTTCCTCTTCTTGGCCGCCGGGCGAGCGGTTGAAGCGCCCAAGGTGGGAGCTGAATGAGGCCTGTCGAAAATCTCCAACGAATCCAACTCCGGGAAGTCGAGTCGTTGTCGCGAGGATGCGATTGTGTCTCCTGCTTCAGATTGAGAGGCACTCTGAAACTGAGGCGGAGTAGCGTCAACGAAGTCGTCCTGGGACTCATTATCCGGAGTGACGGTGCTCGAGATCGGGCACGCAACCACAGCGCTCGGCTCCGCATCTTCCTCCTCATCGCCGAGGTCAATAATGGCTTTCCCCTTCCCCTTTCCAACGGCATCTCCAAGCTCGGGGAAGATCTCCGAGTTGACGTGATACGCAGAAATATCGAAATCGGCCCGATCTAACGTCAAGGCGACCTCAAAGGCGTCGTCGAGATCCTGCTCATCGGTGTGGTGAGAAATGCAGAATGCCTCCAGGTCCAGCATCTGCACACCAATGGATTGAACAAGATTTAATTTAGGTCGAGTCGAGCTAAACTCACTACAAACAATTGCTGGTACGAAAACTTAGCTATTATAACTTCAAATCATACAAACGAAGTAAATGACATCCATAAAATCGTACAAGTAAAAGCGGACACTTTAGCTCGAGTCGAGCTAAAGTGACACCAAAAGAGCATAGGCAAGACCTCTTTGAAACTAAACAGTCAGAAAGGGAATAAACAGTTTAGCTCGAGTCGAGCTAATCTGCAGGGATGCTTACCACACTCGCTTTCAGTAATTTCGTCCCGCCAAACAGCTGGACAACAAAATCCCCCCTCTTGCAGAACAGCTCCAGGACCTTCATGAAGAACTCCATCCTCAGCTCGTTCAAATTCATGGAGTACGCCAACTCGTTGTACTTGTGCAGCTTCGTGTACAATACATGCTCTGGAGCTGCGTAGATCTTCTTTACGGCCGGGATCACCGTAAGCTCCTTCTTGAAGAAAAAGAGGAGCCGAACCGGGTCTAGAGCGTTGTTGGTCTTCGGCGCGAATCCTCCGAGGCGGTCGTTCTCGGAGGGAAGATACTTCAACTGCAGCACATCGTATGCATGGCACAACGACGGGCCCTCAGCGAACGCTGTCACTTGAAGGTGTGACTGCTCGTTGCCGCAAATGAAGAGTCAGGCTGGAAGATCGGTGAGGGGAGGCTGCCCTTTCGATGCAAACATCGTCATGAACTCGTCGAAGAAGGGCCTCTCCAACGACGACGATGACGTCCCAGAGAACCTAGGGATGTTTCGGAAGTCGATGATGCCGAGCTTGACATTGCAGCCCAGGTTGCGCCACGAATCCGAAGGCCACGTCCCGAGCGAATTCATTGCCGCCTTGTAAGAACGGAAGTGCAGGGCTCCCACTGGTGAAACGAACCGCGACCGCACATCGATGAAGACTGTGAAGAACTCCTTCGCGTACGGAGAGAGATCTTCACATTTGCAGTTGCGAAACTGCGTCTGCCTCGAGTTGGCGTAGTACGAATCCGGTGGACCCCAATCCAAGAGGGCACGCTTGGAGGCCTTGCTGACGTTGTAGTTCTTCTTGAACGTCTGCCACTTTGAACGTCTGTACGCTCCAGTGCTGTTGAAGAAGGTCAGCTCCGGCCTGATCAGTTGAAGCTCCATCCGAGCGACCTCCTTCCTCTTCCTCCGATCCACCCAGTCCCGGGCTGTATAGCAATCCTCCAACACAGAATTTGGCAGCTTGATGACCACCTTAGGGTAGGGCAGTTTCCGAGATGGCCCTGATCGATTGAGAATGTGCTTGCACATTTTCGCGTGATCGGCTTCGGTCATGTTGCCGAGAAACTTGAAGAACTCGCGCGTCAGAACCCTATCCTTCTCAGGAACCCAAGACTTCGCGTCCTTGAACTTTGCCAAGTGCGTCGAAGTTGAATCGACGTTGATGAGGTCGCCATGCGCCGCACAAGAGATGACATCGGACCAGAGCTCGAAGGTTTCATCTATGGCGGTGATGATCTTCACCTCGTTCGTAATTGAAAGCTCCTTCGCCTTTCCGGCTTTCTTGAGCGCCGCCTGGCTCTTCGCAACGTCGATCATTGCGAAGCGCTCACGAACCGCGTTAAGAAATGGCTGCGCAGAACATAAAAGGGTCGTTTGAGTATACAATAAAGCAGGAATATTAACATGTCCAGTAGGGTCCAAATACTGCAAGTTACCTCGAGTCGAGCTAACTTGCAACCCATGAGCAGACAATGACGATTTCTTATCTATACATATGACTGTACAGATACAGAGCGAATTTGCACTTTAGCTCGAGTCGAGCTAAAGTGCATGACCTTGGTTATGATATATTACCTCAAACTTCTTGTCATTTGCAATCTCCGCTACCGTTCTCCGACCTGACTTGTGAGACCCGCGAACGCCTGTGGCGGAGTGCTTTGGCATTGGTCTCCCAGCTTGGATCCACAAAGCACGGGAGCCGAGGATATTTGTTGCCCATGTCGGCTTGAACTGGACCAAATGATTCACGCGATTATAATACGCGGAAATCTTCCTCAACTTCTCCGGATCTTGCGTCCAGACAATGTAACATTGCCATGTTCGGAAGTGCCTTCTCATCACCTCTGGAACGTTGCCGTTAATCATCTCCTTTGAGGCAGCAACGCTGTGCTGGCCGTTGATGATGTAGAAGTCGCAGTCGCTGAGCTCCTCCACAGTCGTCGGCATAGTGTCGAGCTTCGGCATGACGCAGAGAGTCTGCTTCTACGTCTTGTCTGGCATTTGGAGGTAGTAATGCTTCAACTCCTCCATGCCCCGAGGCTCGAACGCACGGATCGTCCACTCCGGCGGTGCATTATGCAACCTCATCACGTCAAGCTCGATCTTCATCTCTCTGTCGCCTTTGAAAAAGCAGCTCTGACACTGCGTCCAAAATTTCTGGTAAATCTGTTGGACGTTGTTGTAGTCGATTGTCTCTCCGTATCCGAGCGCCTTAGGGAGCTCCGAGAGTGCAGAGGCCATCGAATTGGCTAGCTCCTCCTCCAATACGAGCTTCGACTTCTTTCTTGAAGAGGTCTCCGACTTCTTGGCAGTTGAGCGCTTCTTGACCGGGGAAGCAGACAGCGTGTTGCGCAGAGTGCTTCGACTTGTTCTTGCACCTGGAGTTCTAACCGGTACCGAGGCTTGATTCATGTCCTGGCTACCGGTCACGGCCCCCGAAACCGTTGAAAGTTCTATCGGGCGTCTTGCCGCGATATTCTTGGCCTTATCTAGAGCGGCAAAGGTACTCATTCTAGATAGAATGACACGCAGTTTATTAGCTATAGCCTTTGCTTTCAGCGGTTGTCCGCTACTAGTCTCCCATTTCTTAAGGGAGATCTCATGCTCGACCTGAGTCACTATTTCCTCAAATTTGGAAGACCTAAGAGAATCCACCAAATCCAAGATACAGAAGGGAGATGAACTATTGTTTACTATAATAGTAAAGAAATACGGATCTAAGGACTCAGTGGTCACACGACAACTTAACGTGATCGTTATCTTCGTGGACTACATCAGTAACTTTGGTCTTGAAGTCGATGTGCTGCGGATCGACAATAGCACCAGCGAAGGTCTGACCAAACACTAAATGATCCGTATAGGTCGCCCACAGAAGCGTCCACTTCAGTGTCATCGATGGGTCCTTCAGCTCCCAGCAATCTAAGTGGTTGTTGTCGTCCCCATCGTCATCGTCAACGTCGACAGGCTTTGGCTGGAAGAAGTGCTGCAGCTGCGACACCATCCTGTCCCTCTCAGATCTGCACAAACACGAAACAGAGCAAAGATATTAGATTGCTCTAATGATCATCCGATTAGGACGGCGAGGTCACACATTAGCTCGACTCGAGCTAAAGTGTACCGATATTCAAGTGTGTGAGTAATACTCTACAACAAAATTTAGTCATTTAGAACGTTCTCTTAGACGCTTACAATCAACTCATGCCTACTTCTCGTTCAACTCTCAGAAATGTGGGAGAGCTTCAGTTCCCCCTTAAATCACTCGCGAACCTCACTCTTTGAGGCTCTCAAGTGGTTGAAGCGGGACTGAAGCTCTTGCACGATTTATGAGAGGAGAACGGAAAGTAGACGTGAGTTGAGTTAGGAGACTGCAATTACACCAATGTATCAATGTTGTATTCAAATTTTAGCTTCATCTTTAGCTCGATTCGAGCTAAAGTGCTCATGCATGGAATGCATAGCTGAACAGTTCTGACACTTGCAGTAATTACCCTAAACGACTTTCCTATACATTTCTATTCAAATCATGGCTACTTCTCGTTTAACTCTCAAAACTGCGAAAGAGCTTCAGTTCACGCTTCAATCACTCACGAACATCACTCTTTGAGGTTCTCAAGTGATGGAAGCGAGACTGAAGCTCTTGCACACATGTAAAAATATAACGAGAAGTGGACATGAGTTGGGTCGTCGGTATCATTGGATTACTATACATTTGGACTGTGTAAAGTCCGAATGTTGTTGTGTTTGAGTTGTTCTTTATGTTCATTGTCTCACTCTTTAGCTCGATTCGAGGTAAAGTGTGTAGGCTTTACAGAGAGGCCATGTTTTATTTTAAACCCAGTGTTTAAGAGTTTATATTAAGATTTTATTTCGAGGAGTCGCTTTTAGCGCAACCGAAGACGTACGCAGTCGTATATTTTAGCTCGAGTCGAGCTATTATGTGACCTCGATAGTGTATTATAGTCCACACTTTAGCTCGAGTCGAGCTAAAGTGGGACTTTTCTGTGCACATTTGGCACACTTACGCTCTAGTTGCGCCAAAGTGCGCTTTCGTGTTTGCTTCATTGATCACACTTTACCTCCAGTCGAGTTAAAGTGTGGCCAAATGTGCATAGAAAAGGTCCACTTTAGCTCGACTCGAGCTAAAGTGTGGCCAAAGGTGCACAGAAAAGGCCCACTTGAGCTCGACTCGAGCTAAAGTGTGGATATTAGTGCACAATGGAGGCACACTTTAGCTCGAGTCGAGCTAAAGTGTAGACAATAGTGCAATATGGATTTCCCACATTAGCTCGACTCGAGCTAAACTGTGTTCAATGAATAGCGTATTTATCGCAGATTGTACAGATTCGTCATTTGTTATATGATACTGAAGGCGTAGGGTTTAGGGCTCATGGGTGAGAGTATGGATTTTACCTTTCAGCCATTGCTAATGAACCTTAATCCCAGACAAATTCTGCTGGAACTAGACTTCCTGCAACAACAATTACAAACCCACACACAAAATCAATCAAAGTAGCACATGGAAACCAAAACATTGAAATCTTTCACATTGAAATCAACACTTTGAAATGGGCACATTGAAATTCAGCACTTTGAAATAAACACATTGAATTCAGCACATTGAAACAATGACATTGAAACCAGCACATTCAAACTAGCAGAAAGTAGCACATTTACACCAGCACAAACCAGCACATTTAAACTAGCACAACAAATATCCACAAACCACTACAAAACCACCACATTCAAATCACCACATTCAAATCATCACATTCAAACCAGCACATTGAAACCAATACACACTCTCATCTACGTGGTGACACATACATCAAAAGCAATGCTACACATGTATTATGTTTCAACACATCATATCAAAAGCAAAACTACACAAATATCAAAAGAAATGCAAGACTGAATGAGTGCACTTACCTTTAAAACTGAGAAATCCGACTGGAAAAGCTGGAAGTCTTGTTACTTGTTCACGTCAATCCTCCACGCACGGCCGTTTCAGACTCTACGTGCTCACAGAAACTCACAGAAACTCACACACACTCACAGAAACTCACACATGCTCACAGAAACTCACACACACTCACAGAAATTCACACACTCACAAAAACTCACACACTCACAGAAACTCACACAAACTCACACACGCTCACAAAAACTCACACACACTCGCTGAAACTCACACAAACTCACACAAACTCTCACAAACTCACACAAACTCTCACAAATCTCACACAATCTCACGCAAACAGCCCTAATCTATGGCGCTACAATGTACACGAAGTCACACAACAACAAATCGCACGTCCTACAAACCCTATGCGCAGGAAACCCTAGACTCCAGAAATTGCACGCGGAACCTATACGCAGCGCTACAGTGTAAAAACATAACAATCCCTGTAGATAACGAAACTAACACAAACCAACGCATCAACTCACAAAACTCACAAAACATCAACGCCTGGAAGTACACGGAAAACCTGGACTGCAACGAAAAGAATAGAAAAATGGCTCGCGCCACGACTTCGTGGGGAATTTTCTGGGCCACCTAAAGCCGTGAGGGTCGAAACCTTGTGGCCGTTTGGTGGTCCCGAGATACCCTCGGGATACCCTTTGCGATATTGGGGTGTAACTCCCGGGTATTATGCCGGATGCTCCACAAATCCTAAACCTTCGTTACTGATACCCGGACTTTTAAGAAGCCAATTTAATTTTACCAGAATAAGTTCAAGATATTACGCGCCTGTAGTATTTGTGTACTCGTAAATTTCCAACACAATTTTTCGGAGCCATTAACACTACAATTTTGCATATTTTGGGGCAACGAACACGTAGCAAAAGGAAAGTGATTATTTCCAATTTCATTCGTATGATCTCAATTAAAACTTCTAAATTGACATTTTCTCAATAATATACAAACTTAAATTGGACGAAAGTGAACGTTTATAGTATTTAGTGTTTAGTTTTCTTTCATGGTTTTAGTGGATCAGCTGGCTTTCACTTCACTCGATTTCAATTTTTGCATTACACAAGGAGTAAATTCATTACCATCGATATATATAAGTTCCTCCTAACCAATTATTAGGTGAAGCACACTTAAGAGAGTTTTAAAGCTACGATTTTAAGATTCTATTACTTTGAATTCAAGTTTTTCTTTTTTATGAGTTTGATATTATTTTCTATGACAATCGAACAGACAATAAGTATGTTAAGACCACATCTTGCAATTGTATAATTATAAAATAAATGCCAGTGCACACTTTAGCTCTAATGGAGCTAAAGTGTGCGTATTTGCTTTATAGTTCCCTACATTTACTGATGGTGTACACTTTAGCTCTAATAGAGCTAAATTGTGAATTTTTTCTGTACTTTTCACTTCATTTTGCTTTTACTGTAACGGTACAAATACAGTTGTTAGAGCATCTCCCCCCCAGTCGGAGAATTTTCCACGCCAGCGGGAAGGTGCCCAAGTTTGAGATGAAGTGAGGGGGGTCACCCTTTTCCCCCCGCACCGTCCCCGAATTGGCCACTATGAGGGAACGCCAGCGCCCAGCACTAACGCCATAGTAGGCTAATTTTTTGGGAGGTTTTTATTGATTTCTTTTAATTCTCTCGTGTAATTTCATGCTTGAACACATGCTCTCGGGGAATTTTGGTGTCCCCTGTACTTTTTGTAAATTTACTATTTAGAGGAACCGGCGCCGCCACTCCAGTGGGCCGGGACACCTGCCTAGGCCTCACGGAGTCGGCTTTACCGTGTTTATTCTTCCATTCCGGTCACTCGGCCCCGGTGGAGATTATTTTTTTCTAGTACACTATTTGTCAACAAGTTGGCAACTAGTTTTAGCCACCATTGTCCTGAATATTATCCCTCATTCGTTCACCTACTACAGTTCATTTCGTAATAGCCCTCTATCAAACCTCTTCCCTAGCACACAATTTTGATACTTGATAAATAGTATAAGCTCAAAGTCTTCAGCCTACCGGTCGCCATGCATTTATTCTTCGTCTCATCTTCAACCTCAATTTCATATCCTCTTATCCACAACTATTCTCATTCCCATCTCTTGCATTTTCTTTACATTATTTAATATTATCTAATGAATATTTAATGTGTAATCAAATATTTAGCCAATAACTAATGACTTTGTAATGATTTTTTAGAGGATAATTCATGTATATTGGTATATCTGTAACTTATATGGACAATTAAAGAATATTGGAATTTTATTTATTGAATGTTGGAAGTTTTAAAAGTATATTTATGATAGTTTATTAATATTTATATATTTAATGATTATTTAAAGAGTATTTAATGCGCTGTTAATGAATAGTTAATGAATAGTGCATAAATTTCTAATGTAAAATTAATGTGTATTTGAATATTTGATGAGTATTTAATTGATATTTACTGAATATGTAATGCACATTGAATGCGTATTATGTGATGGATATCTAATGAGTATTTTACTTGTATTCCTATATTTATTGTATGTTTAAGTTTTTTCCTTTTCCAATATTCCTTTTTTTTCTCATTTTCGTTTCCAGAAGAATGTTCTTATATTTCCAGTCTTCTACTTGTAGTTTCATTTTCCCTCCATATTTTACATTCTACTTTGTCCAATTTTTTATATTTTCCTTTTGCTCCATACCTACGTCCGCTTATTCCCAGGCTCTTTCTTGCAAATTCTTCCTTTTCTACATGCACTCAACCCTTCTTTACTATGATGCTCAAAATGTAATCAAATCATGATTAAGGTTCCCTACAGTAATTGTCCACAAGTAAAAAACTTTATGTTCTACTATTTACTAGGATTGACATTTAGTGTAGTAGTTGGCATTTAGTGTAATATAGTTTTGTCACTACACTTATTGTAAATTTTACAATTACTGTGTGCATTCCTATTTAGTGTCCACTACAGTAGAAGCCATCTTCTGTATACCGGAGCTACATAGTGCATTTTTGCTTTCTAATCCACTCCATTTAGTGATGGTGCACAATTTAGCTCTAGTAGAGCTAATCTGTGCATATTATCTTTTTAGTTCACTGCACCTAGTGATGAGGCACACGTTAGCACGAGTGGAGCTAAAGTGTGTGCACACACTTCTTTTAGTTCACTGCATGTAGTGATGGTGCACACCTCTGCTAAAAACTGATCTGATGTATGTGCAATGTGTATTTCCACTTCTACAAACAATCATTTTGAACTCCGTACATTCTTCTACGGTGAACTTCCTACAAGCTGAAGATGAGGGAGCCCCGGAATTAGAAGTGGAGATAGAAGGATGCGTCATTACTAAGGTTCCGGAGGACGGCGGATCCGGAGTCAACCTCATGCTTGAAGATACAGCCTTCGATCTGAGTTACACCTCCTTTGAGGCAACCAATCAAGTTTGCGAATGGCGGACCAGCCCCGGGTGATTCCGATTGGACGACTTTCTCAAATTCCAACCCGGATTGGCAAACATACCTACGCCCTCAATTTTGTTATCATCTGGGTAGGCACAATGAGGCCGTTTCCCATGTTACTAAGTCGACCCTCGTTATACCTTGCCCAAGTGACTGTAGACTGGGGAGCCAAGGAGTTTATGGTAGGAAAACCTACCACCCGGATTCCCATGGAAACAGTGGCTCATTTAGGAGAAACGGAAGTAACGAACGGCTACACTTCGGAGTTGTCTGACGTGGACGAGACAGACGAGGTCCAATCCTACTTCACAAATCCCTTTGAGGAAATGGCGGAAGCAGATCTGGGATTCTCCAACCCTGTTTTGGAATATGGGAATTTCCCGGAACCAAAACCGGAGACGGAACAGCATCCGGATCTTCCTCCAACCATCCTCCAACCTAAAGATCACTCTTTAGGAGAGACAAGTATGCGGTTGTCCTCCAGGTGGATTAAACAGCAAGTGGCGGAAGGAAATCTCCCACCAGTAGGGCTGTCACCGAATAAACCCGGTTTACAGTGGGGCGAGTTTGGGTCCGAGGAAGAGGACACTGATCAAGAACGTGGTCAACCCAATGGATTACGACAAGATTGAGGTGGAGCCGGATAAGGCATTCTACCTTGGAAAATCCATGGGCAAAACGGAGGGGGAAGAATACTTGGAGTTGTTGAGGGAATTTCGCGATGTGCTCGTTGGGCACCCTCTGACCTCCGAGGCCTTCTTAGTGGATTAGGGGAACACCAAATTGACTTCGTGGAGGGAGCTATTCCTGTTCGACAACGACAGTTCCGGTTGAACCCGAAATACTCCCTAATGGTAAATGAGGAGATTGATAACCTCCTGGAAGCAGGATTCATCTATCCGGTGGACAACTCCGAGTGGATGTCCCCAATCGTCGTGGTCCCGAAGAAGGTGGGGGCAGATGAGAAAGTGAAAATCTGGATTTGCCAGGATTTCAGGAAGCTGAATACGGCTACGAAAAAGGACTATTTTCCCCTGCCCATTACGGATATTATCCTTGACCATGTTGCCGGACATGAATACTGTAGCTTCCTGGACAGATTCTCTGGTAATAACCAGGTCCACATCCAAAAAGAAGACCAGCTAAAGGCAACATTTACCACAGAATGGGGAACATTTGCATTTAACCGGATGCCGTTCGATTTGTGCAATGCTCCCGGTACATTCCAGAGGTTGATGATGGATATCTTCCGAGATTTCCTAAGGCACTTCCTGGAGGTATTCATTGACGATTTCGCGGTACTCAGCAGCAAGCTACAGCACCTGGAATTTCTTAGGAAGACTTTCCGGAGATGCAGGGAAACATGATTGAAGTTGCACCCGGGTAAGTGTTTTTTCGGCATGATTTCCGGGTTGTTGTTGGGCCACATTGTTAGCAAGAAAGGAATTGAGGTAGATATGGACAAGGTTCGAGCTATTTTAGCACTACTTGCCCCGACCAACGTTCACGAGATCCGCGGATTCCTCGGATGTGTTGGATATTACCGACGGTTCATCAACAGCTATGCACTGCTAGGTACCCCGCTAACAGCCCTGTTGAAGAAGGATATGGATTACGTGTGGACAAAGGAGCGGCAAGAAGCCTTTGAAGAACTGAAAAAGATGTTGACCCGCGCTCCCATCCTATCTTCACCTGATTGGACCCGCGAGTTTCACGTCACCCTCGATGCATCCGGATGGTGTTTGGGCGCTATCCTATGGCAAGAAGCGGAGCAGAAACGGGAATGTCCGGTGTACTACGCGAGTCGTCAAATGAGTGCGGCGGAGAGGAAGTACACCACGACGGAAAGAGAGGCCCTCGCGGTGGTCTATGCATGCAAGAAGTTCCGGCATTACTTGCTAGGATACCGGGTTATCTTCCACACGGATCACGACTCACTCAAGTACTTGGTAAACAAACCCGATCTGTCCGGAAGGATAGCAAGATGGATCCTTCTACTCCAGGAATTCAACTACGAAGTACGGGTGAAGTCCGAGAAAGTCAATGCCAACGCGGATTATCTGTCAAGATAGCGTGAACCGGAAGCAGATACAAACATCCGAGCAGAATTTCCGGATCGGTTCTCGAAAGCAGTGGCGAATAGGAATCCGGATACTCATCCGGTAGGACTAGACTCGACCACTGCTGAAGTGCTCCGGTTGGAGGAGGATCGCACCATGGAATACCAGGAAGTGATCGATTACCTAACGGAAGGTCGGTACCCGACCGTATTCACGAGGGAAGAAAAGAGCGTATTTGTGCACCAAATGGCACCATACACTCTAGTCCGCGAAACCCTGTTCAAACTGGGAGCGGACGAGAAGTTGCAAAGATGCTTGGAAGAGAAGGATCGAAAGGAGGTAATGAGAGCACTTCATTGTGAACCTTCCGAGGGACACTTTGCGGTAGTAACAACGGTGGCAAGGATCCGGTCACGAGCCTATTGGTGGCCATCCCTGATCCGAGACGTGAAGGTATACATGAGGGCGTGCGACCAATGTCAACGAACGGGAGCTCCATCTTTCCGGAATCATTGGCCACTCACACCAATCATCCCCCTTGCCCCCTTTGAGAAATGGGGCATTGATTTTATCGGGCCTATCACACCAGTGAGCACCCGAAAGAAGAGGTACATAATCTTTGCCACAGATTATGCTACCAAGTGGGTAGAAGCAAGAGCTACCCGAAGGAATGACGCTAGGACTGCAGCCGAGTTCGTCTTTGAAGATTCATGATGAGGTTTGGGCACACGTTGGAGTTGGTGAGTGATAGAGGAACACACTTCCTCAATGACGTGATAGTGGATATCACCACCAAGTACCTCATCAAACATCGCAAGACCACCCCCTACAATCCGAAAGCAAATGGACTCAGAGAGAGAACCAATGGAATTGTGGGAGGGATCCTGAACAAGATGGTTTCCGCGCATAAGACGGACTAGGACCGGAAACTTCCCCCGGCAATACATGCATACAACACAGCAGAGAAGAAGACCACAGGAAAGAGCCCATACTTCCTAGTATTTGGACAGGAGGTTATTCATGGGATAGAACTGGAGGTGGAAACTTTCCAAGTATTGGCCGCGCGGAATGGGAACGGGAAACGGGATTCAAATATCCGGTTATTGGCCATTGAAGATTTGGAGGAAGCCCGACGGGAAGCAATGGAGCGCACAAGGGAGGTACAAGCATCACGGAAAGAGGAGTTCGACAAGAGGCTTCCCACCACCCACAGAATTTCTCGAGGAGGAATGGTGTTGCTCTATGATAATTGACATAAGGACTTTCCGGGTAAGCTTCACACCAGATGGATGGAACCATACAAGGTAACTGAAATTTTTCCCAATGGATCACTTCATTTGGAGGATTTGCAAGGGCGATGATTAGATACAAGAGTCAGTGGATCTCGAGTCAAAAGATATGAACTTGAAAAGGACATGGAAACCGGTTCCGAATAAACCCACATGTGTTTGCGGGGACGCTCACATTTGAAAAAGGGGTAGTGTCGGAACCTTAGTTTTCTGGAATTAAAGTCTTAACGTAATCAAAGGGCAAATGGGCCGTGATTTTTCAGAATAGGGAACATCTCCATTGAAAACAAATAGTTTTACTTAAAACTATCATAAACATTAGTAGCCTAAAACTAAAAATCCTTATATCACTAAGGGAGAATCCGAGCATCTCTGGCCCGATTCCAGTCTCAACAAGATGGAACCAGAATCGGGATCTAAACGGTTAGAACCGTTCCCGGATCTAACGGCCATAACCAACCGCGGGTGCGGATTCACGGAATGATTATCGGACTGGGAATAAATAGTTAATCCCAGGGTTCTTCCTCTCATCTTTCTTACTGATCTCCAGGGTTGTTTAGCGGCAGGTGAGTGATTGTGTGCGACTAAGGATTGTAAGAAAGAGCTTGGTCAGTCGGTAGCGCCGCCTTTGCGGGTTAGGGTTTGAGTGCGGTGTCCTGATGGAAATACTTCCATCATGTACATACAAGTATTAGTCTTTATATGTGTGGGTCTTAATAAGTATGGAGTTGGGAAAAGGGGTTGGTCGTGGTAAGAACCACGGTTTGAGGATTTGGGCAAGTGTTAGCGTGTAGGTGCTGCACCGCTCTTGTCACTGCTCAGGGGGGTAGATAGCGGGTTGACTGGTATTTTTCCTGCCTCACTAGCGAGCCAAGCCATGGGCCGCCCAACCACTCAACGGACTCGATCGGGTTCGAACCCGGACCGGCGGCGGCCACTGACCACGACATTTTCAGCCAACCAAGTCCACGACTTGGCGATCAGGTTGTGCAAATCAACACCTTTATACGTCCGTACCATCAGCTATCTTACGATAAGTTTTTTTGATTTAGTTATTTTTTTTATTTTATTTATCTTATTGGTTGGAAGGTCTAAGTTTTTAGTCTTCCAATAAATAAAAGACTAGGGGATTTTATGTGGTTGAAAGTGGAAAGGATAAGAAAGTAATGAAGTACCTTGTGGGGTACTTTGGATAGGGGTGACATGGGTTGGAGTGCCCACGTCCACGAGAGGTGGAAAAGGTTAGGGGGAAGATTCCTTAGTGAGGGTGGGTGTGTGTGCGGGTGAGAGAACAAGTTTTTGGAGCAGAACTTGGACTGTAGGTAGCTCAGCGAATTTTGTTCGAATGGAATTGAAAATTTGAGGGTTTGTTCTTTGTCTTCAGAGATTTCTATACTCATTTCAAAAATTGAATTCAAAGTTATGTAGCAAAAGTTATGAAGGTTTGTTTTTTTGTGAAAACCCGAGGCCATCCATTGAGAGGCAGAGGTTTGACAAGCGATAACTTTTGTTGTAGTTCGTAGTTTTCTTTGAGATTTGAAGGGTGTATGCGTCTCTATTTTAGCTTTCTAGAAAGATATCACAATTGAGATTTAAAGTTGTGAGCAAGAAGTTATAGAGATCTGAATGAATAGGGGTAGGCAGAACTTTGATTGTCCATAACTTTTGGACAGTAGTTTAGATTGACTTGAAATTTGGAAAAGTGTTAGTTGTCTGAATTAGCTTTCCAGAGAGCTATTACACTTAGTATTTGAAGTTTTGAGTCATCTGTGTCACTTGTTTGAAGATCACAGCCTTGCTGAAAACTTTCCATTGTGTTTTTGAACACTTCTTTTGAGTTTCTTAGTGTTTTTGAACACTTGAAGACTTTGGAGTTGAAGGATGGAAGAATTGAAGACTTTAGGCTTGAAGAAAAGAGAAGATGGAGACAAGTGTGTTGTGGCTTGTGGTCCGATTTCTTTTTTTGTGATTCCAAGCCAACTTTGGAGGCTAGTTGTATTTCAATTCTGTTCTTGTAAACTTTGTTGCGACGAAGTGGGGTTAATTGCCCACACGGTCGTGTTTATGTCATTCCCACCGGTGAGGCACGTTTGCTGGTCACCGTGGGTTTGAATTTTAGGAGCCAACCTCCGGACGGTTCAGCTCGTGGTCTGGCCGTCCCGTTTTACCCGTCCGAAGCCGTGGGTTCTTATTACCTTACTTTTACCCTTAAACCTGTTAGAACATCACAGGATAGGCCAACGGGGAGCAGATTGAAGATTTGAAGATTTAGAAGATCAGAAGATTGAAGACCTGAAGATTTGAAGATACGATTGGATTCCCGAGCAAACAATCTCCAGTCGCAACCAGATTCCCTGCGAATTCTCAAGGCGCTCCCCTCTCTACACGACAGCGGATCTCTGCGCGGATCCGTTAGGAAGAGTCCGGATTCGTATCCAGAAAGAGCATAGTTGCGATAACGTTGAAGAAGGCGACTAGCAGCAGGGCGCCAACGGAATCGATCGTGAACCTCCGGAACGCGGTTCCGATGGTTCCCGACAGGGTTGTTTGGCCGTCCGTCCTACCGGTAGTGTCCGTCCGTCCGGTAGAGGCTGTTGTCCGTCCGATAAGGGTCAACCCTAGTTTGACCATGACTCGAGGTAAATCAATTTACCCATTGCCAGAAAGGCGACTACGTGGCTGACACGTCGTCAACAGGGTCGCGCGCATGCAGAGAGGGGGGCGGGCGCGTGAAGGGATCGGGCGCGTACGAAGATGGGCCGGGCGCATACTAAAGGGGCCGGGCGCGTGCGGATATGGGCCGGGCGCGCACTGAAGGGGCCGGGCGCATATAGGGGAGGACCGGGCGCGTACCGTGTTCGGCCGGGCGCGTACAGGGGTGGACCGGGCGCGAACTGTGCGGGGCTGGCCGCATGCAAGGAGGACCACGCGCGTACTGCAAGTGTCCGGGCGCGCGCGGTGAAGGGCCGGGCGCATACTTGGAGGGGATGGCGCGTCCGGCCAAGGTCGCGCGCGTTCGTAGAGGGGCTGCGCGTGTTCGTGGGGGAGGACTGGGCGCGTTCGTGGAGGGGGTTGGGCCTGGCACATGGTCTTAGGGGTCGCGCGCTGTAGAATGTGTAATTAGTTTTTGTGTTCACATGCGGATTAGAATTGGTTAGTTTCGGAAGTTAGCAAGTTAGTTTTGTAGTTCAGTAGTAAGATTGGGAAGTTACGTGAAAAGTTGGTTAAGAAGCGGAAACTCATGTGACGTTTGGAATCTGGAAGTTAGGTTCGGTTTTTTTGGATAAAGACTTTGTGGAAGATGGATTCGAGGCCAGACTGTGATAGTCGTAAGCCGGGGCAAGCTTGGTGCTACCTCTTTGTTTTATTTGAATTTTTCTATTTTCTTTTGTAGGATTGTGATTAAGATGAAGTATGAATGGAATTGGAGTTAAGAAAGTGTGATTGTGTGATTGGAGTTGAAGTTTATGAGCATTGTATGAGAATTGTGAAAGTAGAAAAGTTAGAGAAAGGAATTGTGAAAGTGAAGAGATTGTAATCTCTGTGAATGAATTGGTTATTGAAAGTGATTACGGTAATATAATCACGTATTATTGAGTATACTGTACTGTGATTACAGTGAAGAAAAGAGAAATTGACATGATTATGAGATCATGAAGGAAAGAGAATTGGAAATGTTAGGTTTAGAATGATGCAAGAGAGAGTGATTGAGTGTTGTTAACTGTTAATAGAAGTTAGGAAGCGAGTGTGTAATCAATCGCGACAATAACATAGTGGCATTCATAGAAACAGTCTTTCCCCGCGAACGAATCCACCTATATTGATTTGGTGCTTTGGGTTTATTTCCAATCCAACCAAAACGATAACTACATTATGGCGCCGCTGCCGGGGATGGATATTATTATGAAATGTTAAGAATTGTTTAAAAGAAAATAAAAATAAAAGTATATTATAAGAACCGGTCTTCGGTTATAATTTTATGGAGTATAAATTGGAGTATTATAGATTATGTATGGAAGAAATGAAGGATTATGAGCAGTGATAATGAAGACAATTTACAAAGAAGGAATCGACAAATTAAAGAAAGATATGATAGATTGTGCTCAAGAGAGTCGTTACAAAAATTACGGGAAAGAACTCAACGAGAAAAACTTAGGAGAGTGACATCATTTTCGTGTTCTAGAAGTGGACGTAGTAAGAGTCCAGAAGGATCGGAAACAAGTGATAGTTCTTCAGACGAAGGTTTAAATAAAACCAGAAGTAAAGAAAGATGAAGTATTCGAATAGATATTGCAAGAAAACCAATAATACCACCAATGGCTGAGGTGGCACCTGAAGTCCCGATTGCGGTAGCAATGGGAGCATTAGGAGATCGCACCACAAGTGTTGCACCATTGCCAACATGTAGTGGTTGGCCAGGTTCAGATCCAGATCATCATTTGTCTCAATTTTTGACAGCGTGTGTAGCCAATAATGGAAGAACTGAAGATATATGGCTGAGATGGTTTCCTGCCACGTTAAAAGATACGGCATTCAAATGGTATAATCGTCAAACAGTTGGTCAATTTCCAAATTGGGAAGCTTTAAAAAACGCTTTTCTAACGCATTTTAGGCCAATTGGATTTGAAAATCGTCTTCGAGAAAGTTTAATGACAAGCAGAATGTTTTTAGGCAAACCAGTTCAGTCTTATTATGGGAGAGTTGCAGATATACTTCGCAAATGGCCGAATAATCAAATGCCTGAGTCATTTATATTGTCAATAATAATGAATGGTTTGAATCCAGAGGAATTGAAATTTTTTGTAAAGGAGGCTCAACCAGCCACCGTAGGAGCATCTTTAGAACGTGCAAAGATATGGGAAGAATGTCATTATGATCAATTGTTACCTGTAGGCCCTACGTTGATTCCCAATTCGGTGAATCCACACGTACAAAAAGGAAATACGTTAATAGGAAGTTATCCATGGGTTGTCAATGCGGCACAAGGGGCTACCAATTTGCAAGGAGTGATCAATGCGACACCGTTGCAATCAGTACCGCCCACAGCAGTAGTGCCGTATGCTGCGGCATTGACTTATCCCCCACATGAATTACCAATTTCAAATGTTGTACTAAATTCGAATGAGACGTTATTATTAAATCTTACAAAGAAAATGGAAGAATTGGCGGTTAATATGGCCAAAGAGAAAGAAAAACGGCAAAAGCCTACTAATACAAGACCCAATGTATGGTGTAATAATTGTAAAGGGCAGGGTCATTTTGATACAGAATGTCCGTCACCACGACAAACTGGAGTACAATGCAAGTATTGCGGTGGAAAACATCCTACCGCTAAACGTTGGTATGTAAATGGTCAACTGCAATTTGGCGCTCAGACAATGATTCAACCGACTCAATGGGATGTTAATCAAGTGCAAACTGGACATATGGGAAATTGGGACGGTAATCGTTCCAATCGACAAAATAGAGGTGGTGGAAATTTTCAAAATCCAAATTTTAACCCAAATTATGGATCCAATATGCAAAATTGTAGCAACAACCAACAAAGCAATTTCCAAGCTATGCCAAATCCACAGTCCAATACAACATTTGTTGCGACTGGACAACCAGGATCTTTTACTGAAGCTACATGGAATCAGCCTAGTCGATATATACCCGTTGAGACACCGAACATGCCAGGTGGTTCACGAAGAAAGGTAGTGCGTTGTTTTCGATGTCGGCAATTAGGACATTATGCCAGTGATTGCCCAAATGCAAAATTTGTAGAAGATTATGCCCCAGTTTGCGGAAATTGTAAGCAATCTGGTCACCAATATTTTCAATGTAATGCTCCATTCAATCCCAATAACAGGGATCAACAGGTACCAACTACAGTACAAATTGTGGAAGAGAACCCTAAACCTAATCAGGAATCACCAGTGCATAGAGTAGAAGTGGTCCAAGCCGTACTTACAAGGAATCAACAGAAAAATCTCGAACCAAGTCCAATATTGGAAATACCAAAAGAGGAAGATCAACCAATTCCAATTCAGGATGACAAACCAATCTCAGTAACAAGAGTGAATATTCATCCCAAACCAACCACTATATTGGGACGAACACCAATTTCCAAGGAACCAATATTGTCCCAATTGACAAACCAATCTTATGTATTGGAAGAACCAATGTTACGGGTTTTGCCGAAACCAGTTAAGGAACTAGTTACAAAAATTGGAAAGACCAATATACCGGTCATGGAAACCAAAATTGCAAAGAAGAAACGGGCATTGGGCATTACAACCAATCTGGAACCGTATGATATTTTAAAGGATTTAAGTACAATTCAACCTACAATTTCCATGAAACAATTGTTGGCGATTGCACCGGATTGTCGTACTACATTAAACTCGTCGTTAATTCGACGCAGATCTCGTAATAAGGAAATTAGAGAAGTCAGTTTGAATCCCGATCCAGGAGCTCCAACCATTGATGTTTCTATTGACGGTGTGCTAGTTCCAGGTGTACAAGTTGATGGTGGTTCTAGTGTAAATTTGATGAACGCTGATACCATGGATGAATTGGGATTGGACCAATTGTTACCTACAACAGTAGTATTGCGAATGGCAGATTCCAGTCGAGTTAAACCTATGGGTACACTAAGGGGAATTGATACAGTTATTGCAGGCATTACTTACAAAATTGATTACATTGTATTTAGAGTGCAAAGTTCCATATTGTCTTATCCAATTTTGTTGGGAAGGCCATGGTTATATCAAGCAAAAGCTCGTAATGATTGGGGTAGAGGCACATTGACAATTGGGGCCGGGAAAGATAAAATTGTGATTTAGATGTATCCAGTTCAATATCATGGGGAAACACAGGTTGCTAATTTTGAATTCACATCCGACTATGAAGATGAATCGTTAAAAGATGAATTGGAAGATTTCAATTGCATCCATATTGATAAACCGGTAAGCGTCGAATGTAATCCCGTTAAATATCAATGCGCAGGATTGGGTGAATATTTAGTTGATCTAGCTGTTATTGATGACTCTGATCATATGATTGTACATTGGATGAATCCACATGAAGTTCATCAAGTAAGTGCTATGGAACCTGAATTGGAAAGTTCTAATTTGTCTGATTTTATGAAAGAATCTGATACCGAGCATAAGGTTATTCAAGAAGTTTTTAAAACTCCAAAGTGTCAATCCATGAATTTGGATAATGAGACTGATCCCAAAAATATTCGAATTTATGATGGTATAACGGGTGAAGAGAAAGCTATTTGGCATTCCTATTTTATGAGGCATAAATCAGCTTTTGCCTGGTCATACGCGGATTTAAAGGGTATTCCAGCTGAAGTCTGTGAACATCGAATCATATTGGAAGATAATGCTGTACCAGTTCGTCAAAGGCAACACCGTCTTAATCCAAAATATTCGTTATTGGTTAAAGAAGAATTGGATAAGTTGTTGAATGTGGGATTTATTTACCCAGTACCCTATAGCGAATGGGTTTCACCAATTGTTATGGTTCCAAAGAAGAATGGGAAAATTTGCATTTGTCAAGACTTTCGGAAATTGAATGCGGCAACTAAGAAGGATTATTTTCCATTACTGTTTATAGATAGAATATTAGATGCTGTAGTTGGACATGAATGTTACTCGTTTTTAGATGGATTTTCCGGTTATAATCAGGTGAAAATTGCTAAGGAAGATCAATTGAAGACTACTTTTACAACGGATTGGGGAACATTTGCGTACAAAGTAATGCCATTTGGACTTTGTAATGCACTTGCCACATTTCAACGGGTGATGACACAAGCATTTCAAGAGTAGTTGAGAATTTCTATGGAGATATTTTTAGATGATTTTTGTACGTTTAGTTCAAGAGCGAGACATTTGGAATGTTTGGGAAAGTGTTTAGAACAATGTGCAAAATATGGAATCTCTCTAAATACGGACAAATGTCAATTCGGGGTACCCTCTGGTAAATTATTGGGCCACATAGCTTCAACTGCTGGTATTGCTACGGACCCTGATAAAGTTAAGCTTATATTAAATTTACCGCAACCGGATACCGTAACGGGAGTCCGTGGTTTTGTTGGCCATGTTAGTTATTATCGAAGATTTATCTATTCATTTGCAGTTATCTGCCAGCCATTAACCAATCTTTTAAAGAAACCTCCAAGCGATGGTACCAGTCCAATTTGGACGAAAGAATGCACTGTGGCTTTCAAAACGTTAAAACAAAAATTGGCAAGTGCACCAATTCTGGTGGCACCGTGCTGGAAAACCCCATTTCATGTTTATGCGGATGCGTCCAATATAGCTATTGGTTCTATTTTAAGCCAGAAAGATGTTAAGGGATTTGATCATCCAATTTACTTTGCTAGTCGTCAATTGGTTGCCGCAGAACGCAATTACACTACGACTGAACGGGAAGCATTGGGAATGATTTATTCTGTACAAAAGTTTAGACATTATTTGCTTGGATATAAATTTGTATTTCATGTGGACCGTGATGCTCTCAAGTATATGATTAATAAACCTCAGTTGAGTGGTCGTATAGCACGATGGGTGCTGTTATTACAAGAATTTGATTTCACTATCAATGTACGCCCTGGGAACGCTCATGCCATTGCTGATCATTTATCCCGTTTAACCAATGTATTGGGAAATGAACCAATTGATGACGCGTTACCTGATGCACAATTATTTAACACCATATTCATTATAATGGGAGATTTCCATGATTTTGAAGATATATGATCTTTAAAGTATCAATATATATAGACAATTATAGGTGCAAAGCATATCAACAATGCACCAAGAATACTATATTTCATTACATGGATGGACCAAATTAGCCGAATGTCCCAAAAAATGGTAACGCTAAAAGAAGCATGTACCATTATTCCAAGCTTTATTTAAAACTTCATGAAAAAAATCACAAACAACACTCATTCATCCCGAGGCAAAACACAATCGTCCTATCACTAATCAAATGGTCTACGGAGTTCCACCATAAGCTTCTATACGCGTCTTCAAAAAAGCCCTCTGACGTTGCCTTGTCCATGTTGCGCCATTCTCTTGCATTAATGGACTCTCTAGAAGACGCTGCAAACCCCGCCTACGCACCTCGTCACTGTTTGATTTGGGCAGCGAGTGCCGGCGGGTGGGGAAAGGAGAGCATTTGCCTCTAGCAGCATCTCCTGACAAAGTTCGGGGACGGAGACATTTACCGAATGGTTCGTGCACAATAGGCGCCACACACAATCCAAAGAAATACACTTTAGGTCAAATACTGCTACACAACACACATGAAAATTTAATCATTGAGATCCATCCTAGCGCACATTAGGTCGGATGGAGCTAAAATGCAGAAGGAAAGATCCACAGAGCACATTTAACCCCCAACAAAAAAACAAGCTCAAATGAACCAAAACTACATTAGTGCAATGTAGCTCAACAACAAACCAAAATTGTCTAGGCCAAAACATCGCAATAGTGCAATAACTTGGAGGTCATCATAACACGCACCGCAAGCGAGCGTTGGGAAGTACCATCCCTTAAACCGTCGTAGAGAATACGCTTAGCTGGAGTACAATTATCCGGATTTAAAGGCGGGGACCCAGGAACTAAACGAGGCCACTGCGGCGAAGGCGAGTTGTTCCTATCATGAATTGGCTCCCGCGCAATAGGGCTTTCAACAACTCCGTCGTCCACTGCCATGGTCGAATAATCCATGGTTGATTGCGCGGTTGCAGCAGAGTGCAATAAAAGCCCTTTACTCCGAAGAGAAAGGACGAACTCCTCTGGCCCTAGCAAGGAATCCAAGGACGCCCAACAGTCACAGTCCTGTAGAAATTTCAACCACAGCGACACTCACATATCTTAGAACAATAGATGAAAATTCCAATCATTCAAAATAGCACGACATTCCATCAGCAGTAGATATCCAATTCCAACAACAAACAAAGCGGTGAAACATCTCAGTTTCATTTATAAAAAAATTATACACAAAAAATGGTCCAACAAAATTTACAACATCGAGCTGCAGTCAATCGATACAGTTTAGCTCTATCCGACCTAAAGTGTAAAAGGCATCTAAGCGTTCCCAACGGCATTAAGAGCGGAGATTCTGAAACGCTTGGATTGCATTCCAGATACTCGCAGACTGACCACACGTCTTCTGATCATTATAAAACATCTCCCGGCCAGAGGGATGTTCGGCCCGGTACTGCGCTAGACCACCCGGAAACTGATGAAGGTCAGAGAGATATGGCAGCAATTCCTCCAACAATACAGAGTCGTCTCTTGCGCCAACATGTTTGTGCGACCATGATGGAAGAAGAAGGACGTTCTCCGGCAAATTGAGCATGTGTTTAATCGGGTTGTCGTCAATGACAAGCATATTTGCCGGAGTATACTCACGACCCAACCTATTGAAGAGATGGCTCGATAAGGTCTTCAAGAAGATGTCCTTCTGAGTGCCAGATTCTTTCATGTAGAATGTTCTGCTACCGACTCTACGCTCGAGAACCCTATCGCAACTCTCCTGACCAAAGATCCTGAGAGGGTACGAAGAACTATGCTGAAAAAGATAATTACATATCTGACGCGTTGTAGATTCCATCATCGAACTCCAGATCGTGATGGTGGCAATCTTAGACAACTTCGTAAGGAATTCAGCACAACCAGGGCGCACTCGAACTAGTTTAGGGCCTACTTCGGCCGGCAGCGAAGCCGAGTGAATGGACGGGATAGAGTCCCTGGATCCTCTGGCCTGCCACGACGGCTCACACGTGCATAGAATCCCATTGAGGTCCAGCACAATGTTCAACCACCTGCCCTCGATATCTGATTGGACTCTAGGTATCTCTTCTAGATTATTGGCATCATTTATTGATGCCTCGCCGACCTGGTTCGGAAACGCCAGGAGAACGACCAATATTACTACAGATTCATTAACAACGACGAATCAACAATACGTAGAACGAAAGAGATAAATGGGGGAGGAGTGATGGGGGAATGAGTGGAGTTCGAAAATAGTTAGAAGAATACCTCGAGAACTTCATCGTCCTGTAGCATTTCGTCTCGGGCACCCATCGATCCCAACAAACCCTGCATGCAGTCAAGGGGCCCGGAGTGCCCGACATCCATTTGGGGGCACGGTTCTGGGACAAGAAGAGGTGGCTCAGAATCATGATTGATCTCGTCTACGAGCACGGCTGAAACTTGGACGACCTCTTCTATGACTGGTTGAGCAATCGCGTCATCACCGAAACTTAGATCTGGAAAAATTCAACAACTTCACCCTATTAGCGGATGGGCACAGAGGACACGGATACAAGTCACAGTGGTTAGATGTCAAGCTTATAGCTCGAGTCGAGCTGAAGTGCTCGCCGTGCACTGTAATATTAAAAAAAAAAATACTGGAGTACAAAATTGGACATTTACAAAATGTTCTGCCTCTATACACTCGCAACTACGTTACACTAACCTGACGATGACCTGGAGACATCTGCGATAGACTCGTCCCGATCGGGCGACTTTGGAGGGGAAGAGGGGCGGGCCGATGCGGAAGGGAGAACAGGAAGCAATTGAGCCCCACTGGAGATGGGGGAGGTACCCGACGGATATGGTAGCTGCAAATCGCGAGACGGACTCGCAGACCCGCCATCCGGTGATGCGGGAGGCTGGGGGATTGCAGCAATAACTACGGGCGGTGCTGTGGCGGCAGTAGGCAAATTAGCCGACATGAATCTTTGCATCATGAGCATCATCTCGGCATGCCTCTGATCTTGGTCTCTCTTCATTTCATCGTCACGCCTCCGCTACAGATCCCTAAGCTCCTCGTCGCGCTCCGTAAGCCGCTGCTCCATCAACCTCATCCGGGTCGCCTCTTCTTTGAGCTTCTTCTCAAGGGAGATCAACGTGCTGTCATCCTGAGCGCTGCTCGCGATAGCCAACGGAGAGCGCGTGCTCGCGCTAGCAACCTTCCTCTTCTTGGCCGCCGGGCGAGCGGTTGAAGCGCCCAAGGTGGGAGCTGAATGAGGCCTGTCGAAAATCTCCAACGAATCCAACTCCGGGAAGTCGAGTCGTTGTCGCGAGGATGCGATTGTGTCTCCTGCTTCAGATTGAGAGGCACTCTGAAACTGAGGCGGAGTAGCGTCAACGAAGTCGTCCTGGGACTCATTATCCGGAGTGACGGTGCTCGAGATCGGGCACGCAACCACAGCGCTCGGCTCCGCATCTTCCTCCTCATCGCCGAGGTCAATAATGGCTTTCCCCTTCCCCTTTCCAACGGCATCTCCAAGCTCGGGGAAGATCTCCGAGTTGACGTGATACGCAGAAATATCGAAATCGGCCCGATCTAACGTCAAGGCGACCTCAAAGGCGTCGTCGAGATCCTGCTCATCGGTGTGGTGAGAAATGCAGAATGCCTCCAGGTCCAGCATCTGCACACCAATGGATTGAACAAGATTTAATTTAGGTCGAGTCGAGCTAAACTCACTACAAACAATTGCTGGTACGAAAACTTAGCTATTATAACTTCAAATCATACAAACGAAGTAAATGACATCCATAAAATCGTACAAGTAAAAGCGGACACTTTAGCTCGAGTCGAGCTAAAGTGACACCAAAAGAGCATAGGCAAGACCTCTTTGAAACTAAACAGTCAGAAAGGGAATAAACAGTTTAGCTCGAGTCGAGCTAATCTGCAGGGATGCTTACCACACTCGCTTTCAGTAATTTCGTCCCGCCAAACAGCTGGACAACAAAATCCCCCCTCTTGCAGAACAGCTCCAGGACCTTCATGAAGAACTCCATCCTCAGCTCGTTCAAATTCATGGAGTACGCCAACTCGTTGTACTTGTGCAGCTTCGTGTACAATACATGCTCTGGAGCTGCGTAGATCTTCTTTACGGCCGGGATCACCGTAAGCTCCTTCTTGAAGAAAAAGAGGAGCCGAACCGGGTCTAGAGCGTTGTTGGTCTTCGGCGCGAATCCTCCGAGGCGGTCGTTCTCGGAGGGAAGATACTTCAACTGCAGCACATCGTATGCATGGCACAACGACGGGCCCTCAGCGAACGCTGTCACTTGAAGGTGTGACTGCTCGTTGCCGCAAATGAAGAGCCAGGCTGGAAGATCGGTGAGGGGAGGCTGCCCTTTCGATGCAAACATCGTCATGAACTCGTCGAAGAAGGGCCTCTCCAACGACGACGATGACGTCCCAGAGAACCCAGGGATGTTTCGGAAGTCGATGATGCCGAGCTTGACATTGCAGCCCAGGTTGCGCCACGAATCCGAAGGCCACGTCCCGAGCGAATTCATTGCCGCCTTGTAAGAACGGAAGTGCAGGGCTCCCACTGGTGAAACGAACCGCGACCGCACATCGATGAAGACTGTGAAGAACTCCTTCGCGTACGGAGAGAGATCTTCACATTTGCAGTTGCGAAACTGCGTCTGCCTCGAGTTGGCGTAGTACGAATCCGGTGGACCCCAATCCAAGAGGGCACGCTTGGAGGCCTTGCTGACGTTGTAGTTCTTCTTGAACGTCTGCCACTTTGAACGTCTGTACGCTCCAGTGCTGTTGAAGAAGGCCAGCTCCGGCCTGATCAGTTGAAGCTCCATCCGAGCGACCTCCTTCCTCTTCCTCCGATCCACCCAGTCCCGGGCTGTATAGCAATCCTCCAACGCAGAATTTGGCAGCTTGATGACCACCTTAGGGTAGGGCAGTTTCCGAGATGGCCCTGATCGATTGAGAATGTGCTTGCACATTTTCGCGTGATCGGCTTCGGTCATGTTGCCGAGAAACTTGAAAAACTCGCGCGTCAGAACCCTATCCTTCTCAGGAACCCAAGACTTCGCGTCCTTGAACTTTGCCAAGGGCGTCGAAGTTGAATCGACGTTGATGAGGTCGCCATGCGCCGCACAAGAGATGACATCGGACCAGAGCTCGAAGGTTTCATCTATGGCGGTGATGATCTTCACCTCGTTCGTAATTGAAAGCTCCTTCGCCTTTCCGGCTTTCTTGAGCGCCGCCTGGCTCTTCGCAACGTCGATCATTGCGAAGCGCTCACGAACCGCGTTAAGAAATGGCTGCGCAGAACATAAAAGGGTCGTTTGAGTATACAATAAAGCAGGAATATTAACATGTCCAGTAGGGTCCAAATACTGCAAGTTACCTCGAGTCGAGCTAACTTGCAACCCATGAGCAGACAATGACGATTTCTTATCTATACATATGACTGTACAGATACAGAGCGAATTTGCACTTTAGCTCGAGTCGAGCTAAAGTGCATGACCTTGGTTATGATATATTACCTCAAACTTCTTGTCATTTGCAATCTCCGCTACCGTTCTCCGACCTGACTTGTGAGACCCGCGAACGCCTGTGGCGGAGTGCTTTGGCATTGGTCTCCCAGCTTGGATCCACAAAGCACGGGAGCCGAGGATATTTGTTGCCCATGTCGGCTTGAACTGGACCAAATGATTCACGCGATTATAATACGCGGAAATCTTCCTCAACTTCTCCGGATCTTGCGTCCAGACAATGTAACATTGCCATGTTCGGAAGTGCCTTCTCATCACCTCTGGAACGTTGCCGTTAATCATCTCCTTTGAGGCAGCAACGCTGTGCTGGCCGTTGATGATGTAGAAGTCGCAGTCGCTGAGCTCCTCCACAGTCGTCGGCATAGTGTCGAGCTTCGGCATGACGCAGAGAGTCTGCTTCTACGTCTTGTCTGGCATTTGGAGGTAGTAATGCTTCAACTCCTCCATGCCCCGAGGCTCGAACGCACGGATCGTCCACTCCGGCGGTGCATTATGCAACCTCATCACGTCAAGCTCGATCTTCATCTCTCTGTCGCCTTTGAAAAAGCAGCTCTGACACTGCGTCCAAAATTTCTGGTAAATCTGTTGGACGTTGTTGTAGTCGATTGTCTCTCCGTATCCGAGCGCCTTAGGGAGCTCCGAGAGTGCAGAGGCCATCGAATTGGCTAGCTCCTCCTCCAATACGAGCTTCGACTTCTTTCTTGAAGAGGTCTCCGGCTTCTTGGCAGTTGAGCGCTTCTTGACCGGGGAAGCAGACAGCGTGTTGCGCAGAGTGCTTCGACTTGTTCTTGCACCTGGAGTTCTAACCGGTACCGAGGCTTGACTCATGTCCTGGCTACCGGTCACGGCCCCCGAAACCGTTGAAAGTTCTATCGGGCGTCTTGCCGCGATATTCTTGGCCTTATCTAGAGCGGCAAAGGTACTCATTCTAGATAGAATGACACGCAGTTTATTAGCTATAGCCTTTGCTTTCAGCGGTTGTCCGCTACTAGTCTCCCATTTCTTAAGGGAGATCTCATGCTCGACCTGAGTCACTATTTCCTCAAATTTGGAAGACCTAAGAGAATCCACCAAATCCAAGATACAGAAGGGAGATGAACTATTGTTTACTATAATAGTAAAGAAATACGGATCTAAGGACTCAGTGGTCACACGACAACTTAACGTGATCGTTATCTTCGTGGACTACATCAGTAACTTTGGTCTTGAAGTCGATGTGCTGCGGATCGACAATAGCACCAGCGAAGGTCTGACCAAACACTAAATGATCCGTATAGGTCGCCCACAGAAGCGTCCACTTCAGTGTCATCGATGGGTCCTTCAGCTCCCAGCAATCTAAGTGGTTGTTGTCGTCCCCATCGTCATCGTCAACGTCGACAGGCTTTGGCTGGAAGAAGTGCTGCAGCTGCGACACCATCCTGTCCCTCTCAGATCTGCACAAACACGAAACAGAGCAAAGATATTAGATTGCTCTAATGATCATCCGATTAGGACGGCGAGGTCACACATTAGCTCGACTCGAGCTAAAGTGTACCGATATTCAAGTGTGTGAGTAATACTCTACAACAAAATTTAGTCATTTAGAACGTTCTCTTAGACGCTTACAATCAACTCATGCCTACTTCTCGTTCAACTCTCAGAAATGTGGGAGAGCTTCAGTTCCCCCTTAAATCACTCGCGAACCTCACTCTTTGAGGCTCTCAAGTGGTTGAAGCGGGACTGAAGCTCTTGCACGATTTATGAGAGGAGAACGGAAAGTAGACGTGAGTTGAGTTAGGAGACTGCAATTACACCAATGTATCAATGTTGTATTCAAATTTTAGCTTCATCTTTAGCTCGATTCGAGCTAAAGTGCTCATGCATGGAATGCATAGCTGAACAGTTCTGACACTTGCAGTAATTACCCTAAACGACTTTCCTATACATTTCTATTCAAATCATGGCTACTTCTCGTTTAACTCTCAAAACTGCGAAAGAGCTTCAGTTCACGCTTCAATCACTCACGAACATCACTCTTTGAGGTTCTCAAGTGATGGAAGCGAGACTGAAGCTCTTGCACACATGTAAAAATATAACGAGAAGTGGACATGAGTTGGGTCGTCGGTATCATTGGATTACTATACATTTGGACTGTGTAAAGTCCGAATGTTGTTGTGTTTGAGTTGTTCTTTATGTTCATTGTCTCACTCTTTAGCTCGATTCGAGGTAAAGTGTGTAGGCTTTACAGAGAGGCCATGTTTTATTTTAAACCCAGTGTTTAAGAGTTTATATTAAGATTTTATTTCGAGGAGTCGCTTTTAGCGCAACCGAAGACGTACGCAGTCGTATATTTTAGCTCGAGTCGAGCTATTATGTGACCTCGATAGTGTATTATAGTCCACACTTTAGCTCGAGTCGAGCTAAAGTGGGACTTTTCTGTGCACATTTGGCACACTTACGCTCTAGTTGCGCCAAAGTGCGCTTTCGTGTTTGCTTCATTGATCACACTTTACCTCCAGTCGAGTTAAAGTGTGGCCAAATGTGCATAGAAAAGGTCCACTTTAGCTCGATTCGAGCTAAAGTGTGGCCAAAGGTGCACAGAAAAGGCCCACTTGAGCTCGACTCGAGCTAAAGTGTGGATATTAGTGCACAATGGAGGCACACTTTAGCTCGAGTCGAGCTAAAGTGTAGACAATAGTGCAATATGGATTTCCCACATTAGCTCGACTCGAGCTAAACTGTGTTCAATGAATAGCGTATTTATCGCAGATTGTACAGATTCGTCATTTGTTATATGATACTGAAGGCGTAGGGTTTAGGGCTCATGGGTGAGAGTATGGATTTTACCTTTCAGCCATTGCTAATGAACCTTAATCCCAGACAAATTCTGCTGGAACTAGACTTCCTGCAACAACAATTACAAACCCACACACAAAATCAATCAAAGTAGCACATGGAAACCAAAACATTGAAATCTTTCACATTGAAATCAACACTTTGAAATGGGCACATTGAAATTCAGCACTTTGAAATAAACACATTGAATTCAGCACATTGAAACAATGACATTGAAACCAGCACATTCAAACTAGCAGAAAGTAGCACATTTACACCAGCACAAACCAGCACATTTAAACTAGCACAACAAATATCCACAAACCACTACAAAACCACCACATTCAAATCACCACATTCAAATCATCACATTCAAACCAGCACATTGAAACCAATACACACTCTCATCTACGTGGTGACACATACATCAAAAGCAATGCTACACATGTATTATGTTTCAACACATCATATCAAAAGCAAAACTACACAAATATCAAAAGAAATGCAAGACTGAATGAGTGCACTTACCTTTAAAACTGAGAAATCCGACTGGAAAAGCTGGAAGTCTTGTTACTTGTTCACGTCAATCCTCCACGCACGGCCGTTTCAGACTCTACGTGCTCACAGAAACTCACAGAAACTCACACACACTCACAGAAACTCACACATGCTCACAGAAACTCACACACACTCACAGAAATTCACACACTCACAAAAACTCACACACTCACAGAAACTCACACAAACTCACACACACTCGCTGAAACTCACACAAACTCACACAAACTCTCACAAACTCACACAAACTCTCACAAATCTCACACAATCTCACGCAAACAGCCCTAATCTATGGCGCTACAATGTACACGAAGTCACACAACAACAAATCGCACGTCCTACAAACCCTATGCGCAGGAAACCCTAGACTCCAGAAATTGCACGCGGAACCTATACGCAGCGCTACAGTGTAAAAACATAACAATCCCTGTAGATAACGAAACTAACACAAACCAACGCATCAACTCACAAAACTCACAAAACATCAACGCCTGGAAGTACACGGAAAACCTGGACTGCAACGAAAAGAATAGAAAAATGGCTCGCGCCACGACTTCGTGGGGAATTTTCTGGGCCACCTAAAGCCGTGAGGGTCGAAACCTTGTGGCCGTTTGGTGGTCCCGAGATACCCTCGGGATACCCTTTGCGATATTGGGGTGTAACTCCCGGGTATTATGCCGGATGCTCCACAAATCCTAAACCTTCGTTACTGATACCCGGACTTTTAAGAAGCCAATTTAATTTTACCAGAATAAGTTCAAGATATTACGCGCCTGTAGTATTTGTGTACTCGTAAATTTCCAACACAATTTTTCGGAGCCATTAACACTACAATTTTGCATATTTTGGGGCAACGAACACGTAGCAAAAGGAAAGTGATTATTTCCAATTTCATTCGTATGATCTCAATTAAAACTTCTAAATTGACATTTTCTCAATAATATACAAACTTAAATTGGACGAAAGTGAACGTTTATAGTATTTAGTGTTTAGTTTTCTTTCATGGTTTTAGTGGATCAGCTGGCTTTCACTTCACTCGATTTCAATTTTTGCATTACACAAGGAGTAAATTCATTACCATCGATATATATAAGTTCCTCCTAACCAATTATTAGGTGAAGCACACTTAAGAGAGTTTTAAAGCTACGATTTTAAGATTCTATTACTTTGAATTCAAGTTTTTCTTTTTTATGAGTTTGATATTATTTTCTATGACAATCGAACAGACAATAAGTATGTTAAGACCACATCTTGCAATTGTATAATTATAAAATAAATGCCAGTGCACACTTTAGCTCTAATGGAGCTAAAGTGTGCGTATTTGCTTTATAGTTCCCTACATTTACTGATGGTGTACACTTTAGCTCTAATAGAGCTAAATTGTGAATTTTTTCTGTACTTTTCACTTCATTTTGCTTTTACTGTAACGGTACAAATACAGTTGTTAGAGCATCTCCCCCCCAGTCGGAGAATTTTCCACGCCAGCGGGAAGGTGCCCAAGTTTGAGATGAAGTGAGGGGGGTCACCCTTTTCCCCCCGCACCGTCCCCGAATTGGCCACTATGAGGGAACGCCAGCGCCCAGCACTAACGCCATAGTAGGCTAATTTTTTGGGAGGTTTTTATTGATTTCTTTTAATTCTCTCGTGTAATTTCATGCTTGAACACATGCTCTCGGGGAATTTTGGTGTCCCCTGTACTTTTTGTAAATTTACTATTTAGAGGAACCGGCGCCGCCACTCCAGTGGGCCGGGACACCTGCCTAGGCCTCACGGAGTCGGCTTTACCGTGTTTATTCTTCCATTCCGGTCACTCGGCCCCGGTGGAGATTATTTTTTTCTAGTACACTATTTGTCAACAAGTTGGCAACTAGTTTTAGCCACCATTGTCCTGAATATTATCCCTCATTCGTTCACCTACTACAGTTCATTTCGTAATAGCCCTCTATCAAACCTCTTCCCTAGCACACAATTTTGATACTTGATAAATAGTATAAGCTCAAAGTCTTCAGCCTACCGGTCGCCATGCATTTATTCTTCGTCTCATCTTCAACCTCAATTTCATATCCTCTTATCCACAACTATTCTCATTCCCATCTCTTGCATTTTCTTTACATTATTTAATATTATCTAATGAATATTTAATGTGTAATCAAATATTTAGCCAATAACTAATGACTTTGTAATGATTTTTTAGAGGATAATTCATGTATATTGGTATATCTGTAACTTATATGGACAATTAAAGAATATTGGAATTTTATTTATTGAATGTTGGAAGTTTTAAAAGTATATTTATGATAGTTTATTAATATTTATATATTTAATGATTATTTAAAGAGTATTTAATGCGCTGTTAATGAATAGTTAATGAATAGTGCATAAATTTCTAATGTAAAATTAATGTGTATTTGAATATTTGATGAGTATTTAATTGATATTTACTGAATATGTAATGCACATTGAATGCGTATTATGTGATGGATATCTAATGAGTATTTTACTTGTATTCCTATATTTATTGTATGTTTAAGTTTTTTCCTTTTCCAATATTCCTTTTTTTTCTCATTTTCGTTTCCAGAAGAATGTTCTTATATTTCCAGTCTTCTACTTGTAGTTTCATTTTCCCTCCATATTTTACATTCTACTTTGTCCAATTTTTTATATTTTCCTTTTGCTCCATACCTACGTCCGATTATTCCCAGGCTCTTTCTTGCAAATTCTTCCTTTTCTACATGCACTCAACCCTTCTTTACTATGATGCTCAAAATGTAATCAAATCATGATTAAGGTTCCCTACAGTAATTGTCCACAAGTAAAAAACTTTATGTTCTACTATTTACTAGGATTGACATTTAGTGTAGTAGTTGGCATTTAGTGTAATATAGTTTTGTCACTACACTTATTGTAAATTTTACAATTACTGTGTGCATTCCTATTTAGTGTCCACTACAGTAGAAGCCATCTTCTGTATACCGGAGCTACATAGTGCATTTTTGCTTTCTAATCCACTCCATTTAGTGATGGTGCACAATTTAGCTCTAGTAGAGCTAATCTGTGCATATTATCTTTTTAGTTCACTGCACCTAGTGATGAGGCACACGTTAGCACGAGTGGAGCTAAAGTGTGTGCACACACTTCTTTTAGTTCACTGCATGTAGTGATGGTGCACACCTCTGCTAAAAACTGATCTGATGTATGTGCAATGTGTATTTCCACTTCTACAAACAATCATTTTGAACTCCGTACATTCTTCTACGGTGAACTTCCTACAAGCTGAAGATGAGGGAGCCCCGGAATTAGAAGTGGAGATAGAAGGATGCGTCATTACTAAGGTTCCGGAGGACGGCGGATCCGGAGTCAACCTCATGCTTGAAGATACAGCCTTCGATCTGAGTTACACCTCCTTTGAGGCAACCAATCAAGTTTGCGAATGGCGGACCAGCCCCGGGTGATTCCGATTGGACGACTTTCTCAAATTCCAACCCGGATTGGCAAACATACCTACGCCCTCAATTTTGTTATCATCTGGGTAGGCACAATGAGGCCGTTTCCCATGTTACTAAGCCGACCCTCGTTATACCTTGCCCAAGTGACTGTAGACTGGGGAGCCAAGGAGTTTATGGTAGGAAAACCTACCACCCGGATTCCCATGGAAACAGTGGCTCATTTAGGAGAAATGGAAGTAACGAACGGCTACACTTCGGAGTTGTCTGACGTGGACGAGACAGACGAGGTCCAATCCTACTTCACAAATCCCTTTGAGGAAATGGCGGAAGCAGATCTGGGATTCTCCAACCCTGTTTTGGAATATGGGAATTTCCCGGAACCAAAACCGGAGACGGAACAGCATCCGGATCTTCCTCCAACCATCCTCCAACCTAAAGATCACTCTTTAGGAGAGACAAGTATGCGGTTGTCCTCCAGGTGGATTAAACAGCAAGTGGCGGAAGGAAATCTCCCACCAGTAGGGCTGTCACCGAATAAACCCGGTTTACAGTGGGGCGAGTTTGGGTCCGAGGAAGAGGACACTGATCAAGAACGTGGTCAACCCAATGGATTACGACAAGATTGAGGTGGAGCCGGATAAGGCATTCTACCTTGGAAAATCCATGGGCAAAACGGAGGGGGAAGAATACTTGGAGTTGTTGAGGGAATTTCGCGATGTGCTCGTTGGGCACCCTCTGACCTCCGAGGCCTTCTTAGTGGATTAGGGGAACACCAAATTGACTTCGTGGAGGGAGCTATTCCTGTTCGACAACGACAGTTCCGGTTGAACCCGAAATACTCCCTAATGGTAAATGAGGAGATTGATAACCTCCTGGAAGCAGGATTCATCTATCCGGTGGACAACTCCGAGTGGATGTCCCCAATCGTCGTGGTCCCGAAGAAGGTGGGGGCAGATGAGAAAGTGAAAATCTGGATTTGCCAGGATTTCAGGAAGCTGAATACGGCTACGAAAAAGGACTATTTTCCCCTGCCCATTACGGATATTATCCTTGACCATGTTGCCGGACATGAATACTGTAGCTTCCTGGACAGATTCTCTGGTAATAACCAGGTCCACATCCAAAAAGAAGACCAGCTAAAGGCAACATTTACCACAGAATGGGGAACATTTGCATTTAACCGGATGCCGTTCGATTTGTGCAATGCTCCCGGTACATTCCAGAGGTTGATGATGGATATCTTCCGAGATTTCCTAAGGCACTTCCTGGAGGTATTCATTGACGATTTCGCGGTACTCAGCAGCAAGCTACAGCACCTGGAATTTCTTAGGAAGACTTTCCGGAGATGCAGGGAAACATGATTGAAGTTGCACCCGGGTAAGTGTTTTTTCGGCATGATTTCCGGGTTGTTGTTGGGCCACATTGTTAGCAAGAAAGGAATTGAGGTAGATATGGACAAGGTTCGAGCTATTTTAGCACTACTTGCCCCGACCAACGTTCACGAGATCCGCGGATTCCTCGGATGTGTTGGATATTACCGACGGTTCATCAACAGCTATGCACTGCTAGGTACCCCGCTAACAGCCCTGTTGAAGAAGGATATGGATTACGTGTGGACAAAGGAGCGGCAAGAAGCCTTTGAAGAACTGAAAAAGATGTTGACCCGCGCTCCCATCCTATCTTCACCTGATTGGACCCGCGAGTTTCACGTCACCCTCGATGCATCCGGATGGTGTTTGGGCGCTATCCTATGGCAAGAAGCGGAGCAGAAACGGGAATGTCCGGTGTACTACGCGAGTCGTCAAATGAGTGCGGCGGAGAGGAAGTACACCACGACGGAAAGAGAGGCCCTCGCGGTGGTCTATGCATGCAAGAAGTTCCGGCATTACTTGCTAGGATACCGGGTTATCTTCCACACGGATCACGACTCACTCAAGTACTTGGTAAACAAACCCGATCTGTCCGGAAGGATAGCAAGATGGATCCTTCTACTCCAGGAATTCAACTACGAAGTACGGGTGAAGTCCGAGAAAGTCAATGCCAACGCGGATTATCTGTCAAGATAGCGTGAACCGGAAGCAGATACAAACATCCGAGCAGAATTTCCGGATCGGTTCTCGAAAGCAGTGGCGAATAGGAATCCGGATACTCATCCGGTAGGACTAGACTCGACCACTGCTGAAGTGCTCCGGTTGGAGGAGGATCGCACCATGGAATACCAGGAAGTGATCGATTACCTAACGGAAGGTCGGTACCCGACCGTATTCACGAGGGAAGAAAAGAGCGTATTTGTGCACCAAATGGCACCATACACTCTAGTCCGCGAAACCCTGTTCAAACTGGGAGCGGACGAGAAGTTGCAAAGATGCTTGGAAGAGAAGGATCGAAAGGAGGTAATGAGAGCACTTCATTGTGAACCTTCCGAGGGACACTTTGCGGTAGTAACAACGGTGGCAAGGATCCGGTCACGAGCCTATTGGTGGCCATCCCTGATCCGAGACGTGAAGGTATACATGAGGGCGTGCGACCAATGTCAACGAACGGGAGCTCCATCTTTCCGGAATCATTGGCCACTCACACCAATCATCCCCCTTGCCCCCTTTGAGAAATGGGGCATTGATTTTATCGGGCCTATCACACCAGTGAGCACCCGAAAGAAGAGGTACATAATCTTTGCCACAGATTATGCTACCAAGTGGGTAGAAGCAAGAGCTACCCGAAGGAATGACGCTAGGACTGCAGCCGAGTTCGTCTTTGAAGATTCATGATGAGGTTTGGGCACACGTTGGAGTTGGTGAGTGATAGAGGAACACACTTCCTCAATGACGTGATAGTGGATATCACCACCAAGTACCTCATCAAACATCGCAAGACCACCCCCTACAATCCGAAAGCAAATGGACTCAGAGAGAGAACCAATGGAATTGTGGGAGGGATCCTGAACAAGATGGTTTCCGCGCATAAGACGGACTAGGACCGGAAACTTCCCCCGGCAATACATGCATACAACACAGCAGAGAAGAAGACCACAGGAAAGAGCCCATACTTCCTAGTATTTGGACAGGAGGTTATTCATGGGATAGAACTGGAGGTGGAAACTTTCCAAGTATTGGCCGCGCGGAATGGGAACGGGAAACGGGATTCAAATATCCGGTTATTGGCCATTGAAGATTTGGAGGAAGCCCGACGGGAAGCAATGGAGCGCACAAGGGAGGTACAAGCATCACGGAAAGAGGAGTTCGACAAGAGGCTTCCCACCACCCACAGAATTTCTCGAGGAGGAATGGTGTTGCTCTATGATAATTGACATAAGGACTTTCCGGGTAAGCTTCACACCAGATGGATGGAACCATACAAGGTAACTGAAATTTTTCCCAATGGATCACTTCATTTGGAGGATTTGCAAGGGCGATGATTAGATACAAGAGTCAGTGGATCTCGAGTCAAAAGATATGAACTTGAAAAGGACATGGAAACCGGTTCCGAATAAACCCACATGTGTTTGCGGGGACGCTCACATTTGAAAAAGGGGTAGTGTCGGAACCTTAGTTTTCTGGAATTAAAGTCTTAACGTAATCAAAGGGCAAATGGGCCGTGATTTTTCAGAATAGGGAACATCTCCATTGAAAACAAATAGTTTTACTTAAAACTATCATAAACATTAGTAGCCTAAAACTAAAAATCCTTATATCACTAAGGGAGAATCCGAGCATCTCTGGCCCGATTCCAGTCTCAACAAGATGGAACCAGAATCGGGATCTAAACGGTTAGAACCGTTCCCGGATCTAACGGCCATAACCAACCGCGGGTGCGGATTCACGGAATGATTATCGGACTGGGAATAAATAGTTAATCCCAGGGTTCTTCCTCTCATCTTTCTTACTGATCTCCAGGGTTGTTTAGCGGCAGGTGAGTGATTGTGTGCGACTAAGGATTGTAAGAAAGAGCTTGGTCAGTCGGTAGCGCCGCCTTTGCGGGTTAGGGTTTGAGTGCGGTGTCCTGATGGAAATACTTCCATCATGTACATACAAGTATTAGTCTTTATATGTGTGGGTCTTAATAAGTATGGAGTTGGGAAAAGGGGTTGGTCGTGGTAAGAACCACGGTTTGAGGATTTGGGCAAGTGTTAGCGTGTAGGTGCTGCACCGCTCTTGTCACTGCTCAGGGGGGTAGATAGCGGGTTGACTGGTATTTTTCCTGCCTCACTAGCGAGCCAAGCCATGGGCCGCCCAACCACTCAACGGACTCGATCGGGTTCGAACCCGGACCGGCGGCGGCCACTGACCACGACATTTTCAGCCAACCAAGTCCACGACTTGGCGATCAGGTTGTGCAAATCAACACCTTTATACGTCCGTACCATCAGCTATCTTACGATAAGTTTTTTTGATTTAGTTATTTTTTTTATTTTATTTATCTTATTGGTTGGAAGGTCTAAGTTTTTAGTCTTCCAATAAATAAAAGACTAGGGGATTTTATGTGGTTGAAAGTGGAAAGGATAAGAAAGTAATGAAGTACCTTGTGGGGTACTTTGGATAGGGGTGACATGGGTTGGAGTGCCCACGTCCACGAGAGGTGGAAAAGGTTAGGGGGAAGATTCCTTAGTGAGGGTGGGTGTGTGTGCGGGTGAGAGAACAAGTTTTTGGAGCAGAACTTGGACTGTAGGTAGCTCAGCGAATTTTGTTCGAATGGAATTGAAAATTTGAGGGTTTGTTCTTTGTCTTCAGAGATTTCTATACTCATTTCAAAAATTGAATTCAAAGTTATGTAGCAAAAGTTATGAAGGTTTGTTTTTTTGTGAAAACCCGAGGCCATCCATTGAGAGGCAGAGGTTTGACAAGCGATAACTTTTGTTGTAGTTCGTAGTTTTCTTTGAGATTTGAAGGGTGTATGCGTCTCTATTTTAGCTTTCTAGAAAGATATCACAATTGAGATTTAAAGTTGTGAGCAAGAAGTTATAGAGATCTGAATGAATAGGGGTAGGCAGAACTTTGATTGTCCATAACTTTTGGACAGTAGTTTAGATTGACTTGAAATTTGGAAAAGTGTTAGTTGTCTGAATTAGCTTTCCAGAGAGCTATTACACTTAGTATTTGAAGTTTTGAGTCATCTGTGTCACTTGTTTGAAGATCACAGCCTTGCTGAAAACTTTCCATTGTGTTTTTGAACACTTCTTTTGAGTTTCTTAGTGTTTTTGAACACTTGAAGACTTTGGAGTTGAAGGATGGAAGAATTGAAGACTTTAGGCTTGAAGAAAAGAGAAGATGGAGACAAGTGTGTTGTGGCTTGTGGTCCGATTTCTTTTTTTGTGATTCCAAGCCAACTTTGGAGGCTAGTTGTATTTCAATTCTGTTCTTGTAAACTTTGTTGCGACGAAGTGGGGTTAATTGCCCACACGGTCGTGTTTATGTCATTCCCACCGGTGAGGCACGTTTGCTGGTCACCGTGGGTTTGAATTTTAGGAGCCAACCTCCGGACGGTTCAGCTCGTGGTCTGGCCGTCCCGTTTTACCCGTCCGAAGCCGTGGGTTCTTATTACCTTACTTTTACCCTTAAACCTGTTAGAACATCACAGGATAGGCCAACGGGGAGCAGATTGAAGATTTGAAGATTTAGAAGATCAGAAGATTGAAGACCTGAAGATTTGAAGATACGATTGGATTCCCGAGCAAACAATCTCCAGTCGCAACCAGATTCCCTGCGAATTCTCAAGGCGCTCCCCTCTCTACACGACAGCGGATCTCTGCGCGGATCCGTTAGGAAGAGTCCGGATTCGTATCCAGAAAGAGCATAGTTGCGATAACGTTGAAGAAGGCGACTAGCAGCAGGGCGCCAACGGAATCGATCGTGAACCTCCGGAACGCGGTTCCGATGGTTCCCGACAGGGTTGTTTGGCCGTCCGTCCTACCGGTAGTGTCCGTCCGTCCGGTAGAGGCTGTTGTCCGTCCGATAAGGGTCAACCCTAGTTTGACCATGACTCGAGGTAAATCAATTTACCCATTGCCAGAAAGGCGACTACGTGGCTGACACGTCGTCAACAGGGTCGCGCGCATGCAGAGAGGGGGGCGGGCGCGTGAAGGGATCGGGCGCGTACGAAGATGGGCCGGGCGCATACTAAAGGGGCCGGGCGCGTGCGGATATGGGCCGGGCGCGCACTGAAGGGGCCGGGCGCATATAGGGGAGGACCGGGCGCGTACCGTGTTCGGCCGGGCGCGTACAGGGGTGGACCGGGCGCGAACTGTGCGGGGCTGGCCGCATGCAAGGAGGACCACGCGCGTACTGCAAGTGTCCGGGCGCGCGCGGTGAAGGGCCGGGCGCATACTTGGAGGGGATGGCGCGTCCGGCCAAGGTCGCGCGCGTTCGTAGAGGGGCTGCGCGTGTTCGTGGGGGAGGACTGGGCGCGTTCGTGGAGGGGGTTGGGCCTGGCACATGGTCTTAGGGGTCGCGCGCTGTAGAATGTGTAATTAGTTTTTGTGTTCACATGCGGATTAGAATTGGTTAGTTTCGGAAGTTAGCAAGTTAGTTTTGTAGTTCAGTAGTAAGATTGGGAAGTTACGTGAAAAGTTGGTTAAGAAGCGGAAACTCATGTGACGTTTGGAATCTGGAAGTTAGGTTCGGTTTTTTTGGATAAAGACTTTGTGGAAGATGGATTCGAGGCCAGACTGTGATAGTCGTAAGCCGGGGCAAGCTTGGTGCTACCTCTTTGTTTTATTTGAATTTTTCTATTTTCTTTTGTAGGATTGTGATTAAGATGAAGTATGAATGGAATTGGAGTTAAGAAAGTGTGATTGTGTGATTGGAGTTGAAGTTTATGAGCATTGTATGAGAATTGTGAAAGTAGAAAAGTTAGAGAAAGGAATTGTGAAAGTGAAGAGATTGTAATCTCTGTGAATGAATTGGTTATTGAAAGTGATTACGGTAATATAATCACGTATTATTGAGTATACTGTACTTTGATTACAGTGAAGAAAAGAGAAATTGACATGATTATGAGATCATGAAGGAAAGAGAATTGGAAATGTTAGGTTTAGAATGATGCAAGAGAGAGTGATTGAGTGTTGTTAACTGTTAATAGAAGTTAGGAAGCGAGTGTGTAATCAATCGCGACAATAACATAGTGGCATTCATAGAAACAGTCTTTCCCCGCGAACGAATCCACCTATATTGATTTGGTGCTTTGGGTTTATTTCCAATCCAACCAAAACGATAACTACATTATGGCGCCGCTGCCGGGGATGGATATTATTATGAAATGTTAAGAATTGTTTAAAAGAAAATAAAAATAAAAGTATATTATAAGAACCGGTCTTCGGTTATAATTTTATGGAGTATAAATTGGAGTATTATAGATTATGTATGGAAGAAATGAAGGATTATGAGCAGTGATAATGAAGACAATTTACAAAGAAGGAATCGACAAATTAAAGAAAGATATGATAGATTGTGCTCAAGAGAGTCGTTACAAAAATTACGGGAAAGAACTCAACGAGAAAAACTTAGGAGAGTGACATCATTTTCGTGTTCTAGAAGTGGACGTAGTAAGAGTCCAGAAGGATCGGAAACAAGTGATAGTTCTTCAGACGAAGGTTTAAATAAAACCAGAAGTAAAGAAAGATGAAGTATTCGAATAGATATTGCAAGAAAACCAATAATACCACCAATGGCTGAGGTGGCACCTGAAGTCCCGATTGCGGTAGCAATGGGAGCATTAGGAGATCGCACCACAAGTGTTGCACCATTGCCAACATGTAGTGGTTGGCCAGGTTCAGATCCAGATCATCATTTGTCTCAATTTTTGACAGCGTGTGTAGCCAATAATGGAAGAACTGAAGATATATGGCTGAGATGGTTTCCTGCCACGTTAAAAGATACGGCATTCAAATGGTATAATCGTCAAACAGTTGGTCAATTTCCAAATTGGGAAGCTTTAAAAAACGCTTTTCTAACGCATTTTAGGCCAATTGGATTTGAAAATCGTCTTCGAGAAAGTTTAATGACAAGCAGAATGTTTTTAGGCAAACCAGTTCAGTCTTATTATGGGAGAGTTGCAGATATACTTCGCAAATGGCCGAATAATCAAATGCCTGAGTCATTTATATTGTCAATAATAATGAATGGTTTGAATCCAGAGGAATTGAAATTTTTTGTAAAGGAGGCTCAACCAGCCACCGTAGGAGCATCTTTAGAACGTGCAAAGATATGGGAAGAATGTCATTATGATCAATTGTTACCTGTAGGCCCTACGTTGATTCCCAATTCGGTGAATCCACACGTACAAAAAGGAAATACGTTAATAGGAAGTTATCCATGGGTTGTCAATGCGGCACAAGGGGCTACCAATTTGCAAGGAGTGATCAATGCGACACCGTTGCAATCAGTACCGCCCACAGCAGTAGTGCCGTATGCTGCGGCATTGACTTATCCCCCACATGAATTACCAATTTCAAATGTTGTACTAAATTCGAATGAGACGTTATTATTAAATCTTACAAAGAAAATGGAAGAATTGGCGGTTAATATGGCCAAAGAGAAAGAAAAACGGCAAAAGCCTACTAATACAAGACCCAATGTATGGTGTAATAATTGTAAAGGGCAGGGTCATTTTGATACAGAATGTCCGTCACCACGACAAACTGGAGTACAATGCAAGTATTGCGGTGGAAAACATCCTACCGCTAAACGTTGGTATGTAAATGGTCAACTGCAATTTGGCGCTCAGACAATGATTCAACCGACTCAATGGGATGTTAATCAAGTGCAAACTGGACATATGGGAAATTGGGACGGTAATCGTTCCAATCGACAAAATAGAGGTGGTGGAAATTTTCAAAATCCAAATTTTAACCCAAATTATGGATCCAATATGCAAAATTGTAGCAACAACCAACAAAGCAATTTCCAAGCTATGCCAAATCCACAGTCCAATACAACATTTGTTGCGACTGGACAACCAGGATCTTTTACTGAAGCTACATGGAATCAGCCTAGTCGATATATACCCGTTGAGACACCGAACATGCCAGGTGGTTCACGAAGAAAGGTAGTGCGTTGTTTTCGATGTCGGCAATTAGGACATTATGCCAGTGATTGCCCAAATGCAAAATTTGTAGAAGATTATGCCCCAGTTTGCGGAAATTGTAAGCAATCTGGTCACCAATATTTTCAATGTAATGCTCCATTCAATCCCAATAACAGGGATCAACAGGTACCAACTACAGTACAAATTGTGGAAGAGAACCCTAAACCTAATCAGGAATCACCAGTGCATAGAGTAGAAGTGGTCCAAGCCATACTTACAAGGAATCAACAGAAAAATCTCGAACCAAGTCCAATATTGGAAATACCAAAAGAGGAAGATCAACCAATTCCAATTCAGGATGACAAACCAATCTCAGTAACAAGAGTGAATATTCATCCCAAACCAACCACTATATTGGGACGAACACCAATTTCCAAGGAACCAATATTGTCCCAATTGACAAACCAATCTTATGTATTGGAAGAACCAATGTTACGGGTTTTGCCGAAACCAGTTAAGGAACTAGTTACAAAAATTGGAAAGACCAATATACCGGTCATGGAAACCAAAATTGCAAAGAAGAAACGGGCATTGGGCATTACAACCAATCTGGAACCGTATGATATTTTAAAGGATTTAAGTACAATTCAACCTACAATTTCCATGAAACAATTGTTGGCGATTGCACCGGATTGTCGTACTACATTAAACTCGTCGTTAATTCGACGCAGATCTCGTAATAAGGAAATTAGAGAAGTCAGTTTGAATCCCGATCCAGGAGCTCCAACCATTGATGTTTCTATTGACGGTGTGCTAGTTCCAGGTGTACAAGTTGATGGTGGTTCTAGTGTAAATTTGATGAACGCTGATACCATGGATGAATTGGGATTGGACCAATTGTTACCTACAACAGTAGTATTGCGAATGGCAGATTCCAGTCGAGTTAAACCTATGGGTACACTAAGGGGAATTGATACAGTTATTGCAGGCATTACTTACAAAATTGATTACATTGTATTTAGAGTGCAAAGTTCCATATTGTCTTATCCAATTTTGTTGGGAAGGCCATGGTTATATCAAGCAAAAGCTCGTAATGATTGGGGTAGAGGCACATTGACAATTGGGGCCGGGAAAGATAAAATTGTGATTTAGATGTATCCAGTTCAATATCATGGGGAAACACAGGTTGCTAATTTTGAATTCACATCCGACTATGAAGATGAATCGTTAAAAGATGAATTGGAAGATTTCAATTGCATCCATATTGATAAACCGGTAAGCGTCGAATGTAATCCCGTTAAATATCAATGCGCAGGATTGGGTGAATATTTAGTTGATCTAGCTGTTATTGATGACTCTGATCATATGATTGTACATTGGATGAATCCACATGAAGTTCATCAAGTAAGTGCTATGGAACCTGAATTGGAAAGTTCTAATTTGTCTGATTTTATGAAAGAATCTGATACCGAGCATAAGGTTATTCAAGAAGTTTTTAAAACTCCAAAGTGTCAATCCATGAATTTGGATAATGAGACTGATCCCAAAAATATTCGAATTTATGATGGTATAACGGGTGAAGAGAAAGCTATTTGGCATTCCTATTTTATGAGGCATAAATCAGCTTTTGCCTGGTCATACGCGGATTTAAAGGGTATTCCAGCTGAAGTCTGTGAACATCGAATCATATTGGAAGATAATGCTGTACCAGTTCGTCAAAGGCAACACCGTCTTAATCCAAAATATTCGTTATTGGTTAAAGAAGAATTGGATAAGTTGTTGAATGTGGGATTTATTTACCCAGTACCCTATAGCGAATGGGTTTCACCAATTGTTATGGTTCCAAAGAAGAATGGGAAAATTTGCATTTGTCAAGACTTTCGGAAATTGAATGCGGCAACTAAGAAGGATTATTTTCCATTACTGTTTATAGATAGAATATTAGATGCTGTAGTTGGACATGAATGTTACTCGTTTTTAGATGGATTTTCCGGTTATAATCAGGTGAAAATTGCTAAGGAAGATCAATTGAAGACTACTTTTACAACGGATTGGGGAACATTTGCGTACAAAGTAATGCCATTTGGACTTTGTAATGCACTTGCCACATTTCAACGGGTGATGACACAAGCATTTCAAGAGTAGTTGAGAATTTCTATGGAGATATTTTTAGATGATTTTTGTACGTTTAGTTCAAGAGCGAGACATTTGGAATGTTTGGGAAAGTGTTTAGAACAATGTGCAAAATATGGAATCTCTCTAAATACGGACAAATGTCAATTTGGGGTACCCTCTGGTAAATTATTGGGCCACATAGCTTCAACTGCTGGTATTGCTACGGACCCTGATAAAGTTAAGCTTATATTAAATTTACCGCAACCGGATACCGTAACGGGAGTCCGTGGTTTTGTTGGCCATGTTAGTTATTATCGAAGATTTATCTATTCATTTGCAGTTATCTGCCAGCCATTAACCAATCTTTTAAAGAAACCTCCAAGCGATGGTACCAGTCCAATTTGGACGAAAGAATGCACTGTGGCTTTCAAAACGTTAAAACAAAAATTGGCAAGTGCACCAATTCTGGTGGCACCGTGCTGGAAAACCCCATTTCATGTTTATGCGGATGCGTCCAATATAGCTATTGGTTCTATTTTAAGCCAGAAAGATGTTAAGGGATTTGATCATCCAATTTACTTTGCTAGTCGTCAATTGGTTGCCGCAGAACGCAATTACACTACGACTGAACGGGAAGCATTGGGAATGATTTATTCTGTACAAAAGTTTAGACATTATTTGCTTGGATATAAATTTGTATTTCATGTGGACCGTGATGCTCTCAAGTATATGATTAATAAACCTCAGTTGAGTGGTCGTATAGCACGATGGGTGCTGTTATTACAAGAATTTGATTTCACTATCAATGTACGCCCTGGGAACGCTCATGCCATTGCTGATCATTTATCCCGTTTAACCAATGTATTGGGAAATGAACCAATTGATGACGCGTTACCTGATGCACAATTATTTAACACCATATTCATTATAATGGGAGATTTCCATGATTTTGAAGATATATGATCTTTAAAGTATCAATATATATAGACAATTATAGGTGCAAAGCATATCAACAATGCACCAAGAATACTATATTTCATTACATGGATGGACCAAATTAGCCGAATGTCCCAAAAAATGGTAACGCTAAAAGAAGCATGTACCATTATTCCAAGCTTTATTTAAAACTTCATGAAAAAAATCACAAACAACACTCATTCATCCCGAGGCAAAACACAATCGTCCTATCACTAATCAAATGGTCTACGGAGTTCCACCATAAGCTTCTATACGCGTCTTCAAAAAAGCCCTCTGACGTTGCCTTGTCCATGTTGCGCCATTCTCTTGCATTAATGGACTCTCTAGAAGACGCTGCAAACCCCGCCTACGCACCTCGTCACTGTTTGATTTGGGCAGCGAGTGCCGGCGGGTGGGGAAAGGAGAGCATTTGCCTCTAGCAGCATCTCCTGACAAAGTTCGGGGACGGAGACATTTACCGAATGGTTCGTGCACAATAGGCGCCACACACAATCCAAAGAAATACACTTTAGGTCAAATACTGCTACACAACACACATGAAAATTTAATCATTGAGATCCATCCTAGCGCACATTAGGTCGGATGGAGCTAAAATGCAGAAGGAAAGATCCACAGAGCACATTTAACCCCCAACAAAAAAACAAGCTCAAATGAACCAAAACTACATTAGTGCAATGTAGCTCAACAACAAACCAAAATTGTCTAGGCCAAAACATCGCAATAGTGCAATAACTTGGAGGTCATCATAACACGCACCGCAAGCGAGCGTTGGGAAGTACCATCCCTTAAACCGTCGTAGAGAATACGCTTAGCTGGAGTACAATTATCCGGATTTAAAGGCGGGGACCCAGGAACTAAACGAGGCCACTGCGGCGAAGGCGAGTTGTTCCTATCATGAATTGGCTCCCGCGCAATAGGGCTTTCAACAACTCCGTCGTCCACTGCCATGGTCGAATAATCCATGGTTGATTGCGCGGTTGCAGCAGAGTGCAATAAAAGCCCTTTACTCCGAAGAGAAAGGACGAACTCCTCTGGCCCTAGCAAGGAATCCAAGGACGCCCAACAGTCACAGTCCTGTAGAAATTTCAACCACAGCGACACTCACATATCTTAGAACAATAGATGAAAATTCCAATCATTCAAAATAGCACGACATTCCATCAGCAGTAGATATCCAATTCCAACAACAAACAAAGCGGTGAAACATCTCAGTTTCATTTATAAAAAAAATATACACAAAAAATGGTCCAACAAAATTTACAACATCGAGCTGCAGTCAATCGATACAGTTTAGCTCTATCCGACCTAAAGTGTAAAAGGCATCTAAGCGTTCCCAACGGCATTAAGAGCGGAGATTCTGAAACGCTTGGATTGCATTCCAGATACTCGCAGACTGACCACACGTCTTCTGATCATTATAAAACATCTCCCGGCCAGAGGGATGTTCGGCCCGGTACTGCGCTAGACCACCCGGAAACTGATGAAGGTCAGAGAGATATGGCAGCAATTCCTCCAACAATACAGAGTCGTCTCTTGCGCCAACATGTTTGTGCGACCATGATGGAAGAAGAAGGACGTTCTCCGGCAAATTGAGCATGTGTTTAATCGGGTTGTCGTCAATGACAAGCATATTTGCCGGAGTATACTCACGACCCAACCTATTGAAGAGATGGCTCGATAAGGTCTTCAAGAAGATGTCCTTCTGAGTGCCAGATTCTTTCATGTAGAATGTTCTGCTACCGACTCTACGCTCGAGAACCCTATCGCAACTCTCCTGACCAAAGATCCTGAGAGGGTACGAAGAACTATGCTGAAAAAGATAATTACATATCTGACGCGTTGTAGATTCCATCATCGAACTCCAGATCGTGATGGTGGCAATCTTAGACAACTTCGTAAGGAATTCAGCACAACCAGGGCGCACTCGAACTAGTTTAGGGCCTACTTCGGCCGGCAGCGAAGCCGAGTGAATGGACGGGATAGAGTCCCTGGATCCTCTGGCCTGCCACGACGGCTCACACGTGCATAGAATCCCATTGAGGTCCAGCACAATGTTCAACCACCTGCCCTCGATATCTGATTGGACTCTAGGTATCTCTTCTAGATTATTGGCATCATTTATTGATGCCTCGCCGACCTGGTTCGGAAACGCCAGGAGAACGACCAATATTACTACAGATTCATTAACAACGACGAATCAACAATACGTAGAACGAAAGAGATAAATGGGGGAGGAGTGATGGGGGAATGAGTGGAGTTCGAAAAGAGTTAGAAGAATACCTCGAGAACTTCATCGTCCTGTAGCATTTCGTCTCGGGCACCCATCGATCCCAACAAACCCTGCATGCAGTCAAGGGGCCCGGAGTGCCCGACATCCATTTGGGGGCACGGTTCTGGGACAAGAAGAGGTGGCTCAGAATCATGATTGATCTCGTCTACGAGCACGGCTGAAACTTGGACGACCTCTTCTATGACTGGGACTGCAGTTTGGACGACCTCTTCTATGACTGGTTGAGCAATCGCGTCATCACCGAAACTTAGATCTGGAAAAATTCAACTTCACCCTATTAGCGGATGGGCACAGAGGACACGGATACAAGTCACAGTGGTTAGATGTCAAGCAGTTTAGCTCGAGTCGAGCTGAAGTGCTCGCCGTGCACTGTAATATTAACAAAAAAAATACTGGAGTACAAAATTGGACATTTACAAAATGTTCTGCCTCTATACACTCGCAACTACGTTACACTAACCTGACGATGACCTGGAGACATCTGCGATAGACTCGTCCCGATCGGGCGACTTTGGAGGGGAAGAGGGGCGGGCCGATGCGGAAGGGAGAACAGGAAGCAATTGAGCCCCACTGGAGATGGGGGAGGTACCCGACGGATATGGTAGCTGCAAATCGCGAGACGGACTCGCAGACCCGCCATCCGGTGATGCGGGAGGCTGGGGGATTGCAGCAATAACTACGGGCGGTGCTGTGGCGGCAGTAGGCAAATTAGCCGACATGAATCTTTGCATCATGAGCATCATCTCGGCATGCCTCTGATCTTGGTCTCTCTTCATTTCATCGTCACGCCTCCGCTACAGATCCCTAAGCTCCTCGTCGCGCTCCGTAAGCCGCTGCTCCATCAACCTCATCCGGGTCGCCTCTTCTTTGAGCTTCTTCTCAAGGGAGATCAACGTGCTGTCATCCTGAGCGCTGCTCGCGATAGCCAACAGAGAGCGCGTGCTCGCGCTAGCAACCTTCCTCTTCTTGGCCGCCGGGCGAGCGGTTGAAGCGCCCAAGGTGGGAGCTGAATGAGGCCTGTCGAAAATCTCCAACGAATCCAACTCCGGGAAGTCGAGTCGTTGTCGCGAGGATGCGATTGTGTCTCCTGCTTCAGATTGAGAGGCACTCTGAAACTGAGGCGGAGTAGCGTCAACGAAGTCGTCCTGGGACTCATTATCCGGAGTGACGGTGCTCGAGATCGGGCACGCAACCACAGCGCTCGGCTCCGCATCTTCCTCCTCATCGCCGAGGTCAATAATGGCTTTCCCCTTCCCCTTTCCAACGGCATCTCCAAGCTCGGGGAAGATCTCCGAGTTGACGTGATACGCAGAAATATCGAAATCGGCCCGATCTAACGTCAAGGCGACCTCAAAGGCGTCGTCGAGATCCTGCTCATCGGTGTGGTGAGAAATGCAGAATGCCTCCAGGTCCAGCATCTGCACACCAATGGATTGAACAAGATTTAATTTAGGTCGAGTCGAGCTAAACTCACTACAAACAATTGCTGGTACGAAAACTTAGCTATTATAACTTCAAATCATACAAACGAAGTAAATGACATCCATAAAATCGTACAAGTAAAAGCGGACACTTTAGCTCGAGTCGAGCTAAAGTGACACCAAAAGAGCATAGGCAAGACCTCTTTGAAACTAAACAGTCAGAAAGGGAATAAACAGTTTAGCTCGAGTCGAGCTAATCTGCAGGGATGCTTACCACACTCGCTTTCAGTAATTTCGTCCCGCCAAACAGCTGGACAACAAAATCCCCCCTCTTGCAGAACAGCTCCAGGACCTTCATGAAGAACTCCATCCTCAGCTCGTTCAAATTCATGGAGTACGCCAACTCGTTGTACTTGTGCAGCTTCGTGTACAATACATGCTCTGGAGCTGCGTAGATCTTCTTTACGGCCGGGATCACCGTAAGCTCCTTCTTGAAGAAAAAGAGGAGCCGAACCGGGTCTAGAGCGTTGTTGGTCTTCGGCGCGAATCCTCCGAGGCGGTCGTTCTCGGAGGGAAGATACTTCAACTGCAGCACATCGTATGCATGGCACAACGACGGGCCCTCAGCGAACGCTGTCACTTGAAGGTGTGACTGCTCGTTGCCGCAAATGAAGAGCCAGGCTGGAAGATCGGTGAGGGGAGGCTGCCCTTTCGATGCAAACATCGTCATGAACTCGTCGAAGAAGGGCCTCTCCAACGACGACGATGACGTCCCAGAGAACCCAGGGATGTTTCGGAAGTCGATGATGCCGAGCTTGACATTGCAGCCCAGGTTGCGCCACGAATCCGAAGGCCACGTCCCGAGCGAATTCATTGCCGCCTTGTAAGAACGGAAGTGCAGGGCTCCCACTGGTGAAACGAACCGCGACCGCACATCGATGAAGACTGTGAAGAACTCCTTCGCGTACGGAGAGAGATCTTCACATTTGCAGTTGCGAAACTGCGTCTGCCTCGAGTTGGCGTAGTACGAATCCGGTGGACCCCAATCCAAGAGGGCACGCTTGGAGGCCTTGCTGACGTTGTAGTTCTTCTTGAACGTCTGCCACTTTGAACGTCTGTACGCTCCAGTGCTGTTGAAGAAGGCCAGCTCCGGCCTGATCAGTTGAAGCTCCATCCGAGCGACCTCCTTCCTCTTCCTCCGATCCACCCAGTCCCGGGCTGTATAGCAATCCTCCAACGCAGAATTTGGCAGCTTGATGACCACCTTAGGGTAGGGCAGTTTCCGAGATGGCCCTGATCGATTGAGAATGTGCTTGCACATTTTCGCGTGATCGGCTTCGGTCATGTTGCCGAGAAACTTGAAAAACTCGCGCGTCAGAACCCTATCCTTCTCAGGAACCCAAGACTTCGCGTCCTTGAACTTTGCCAAGGGCGTCGAAGTTGAATCGACGTTGATGAGGTCGCCATGCGCCGCACAAGAGATGACATCGGACCAGAGCTCGAAGGTTTCATCTATGGCGGTGATGATCTTCACCTCGTTCGTAATTGAAAGCTCCTTCGCCTTTCCGGCTTTCTTGAGCGCCGCCTGGCTCTTCGCAACGTCGATCATTGCGAAGCGCTCACGAACCGCGTTAAGAAATGGCTGCGCAGAACATAAAAGGGTCGTTTGAGTATACAATAAAGCAGGAATATTAACATGTCCAGTAGGGTCCAAATACTGCAAGTTACCTCGAGTCGAGCTAACTTGCAACCCATGAGCAGACAATGACGATTTCTTATCTATACATATGACTGTACAGATACAGAGCGAATTTGCACTTTAGCTCGAGTCGAGCTAAAGTGCATGACCTTGGTTATGATATATTACCTCAAACTTCTTGTCATTTGCAATCTCCGCTACCGTTCTCCGACCTGACTTGTGAGACCCGCGAACGCCTGTGGCGGAGTGCTTTGGCATTGGTCTCCCAGCTTGGATCCACAAAGCACGGGAGCCGAGGATATTTGTTGCCCATGTCGGCTTGAACTGGACCAAATGATTCACGCGATTATAATACGCGGAAATCTTCCTCAACTTCTCCGGATCTTGCGTCCAGACAATGTAACATTGCCATGTTCGGAAGTGCCTTCTCATCACCTCTGGAACGTTGCCGTTAATCATCTCCTTTGAGGCAGCAACGCTGTGCTGGCCGTTGATGATGTAGAAGTCGCAGTCGCTGAGCTCCTCCACAGTCGTCGGCATAGTGTCGAGCTTCGGCATGACGCAGAGAGTCTGCTTCTACGTCTTGTCTGGCATTTGGAGGTAGTAATGCTTCAACTCCTCCATGCCCCGAGGCTCGAACGCACGGATCGTCCACTCCGGCGGTGCATTATGCAACCTCATCACGTCAAGCTCGATCTTCATCTCTCTGTCGCCTTTGAAAAAGCAGCTCTGACACTGCGTCCAAAATTTCTGGTAAATCTGTTGGACGTTGTTGTAGTCGATTGTCTCTCCGTATCCGAGCGCCTTAGGGAGCTCCGAGAGTGCAGAGGCCATCGAATTGGCTAGCTCCTCCTCCAATACGAGCTTCGACTTCTTTCTTGAAGAGGTCTCCGGCTTCTTGGCAGTTGAGCGCTTCTTGACCGGGGAAGCAGACAGCGTGTTGCGCAGAGTGCTTCGACTTGTTCTTGCACCTGGAGTTCTAACCGGTACCGAGGCTTGACTCATGTCCTGGCTACCGGTCACGGCCCCCGAAACCGTTGAAAGTTCTATCGGGCGTCTTGCCGCGATATTCTTGGCCTTATCTAGAGCGGCAAAGGTACTCATTCTAGATAGAATGACACGCAGTTTATTAGCTATAGCCTTTGCTTTCAGCGGTTGTCCGCTACTAGTCTCCCATTTCTTAAGGGAGATCTCATGCTCGACCTGAGTCACTATTTCCTCAAATTTGGAAGACCTAAGAGAATCCACCAAATCCAAGATACAGAAGGGAGATGAACTATTGTTTACTATAATAGTAAAGAAATACGGATCTAAGGACTCAGTGGTCACACGACAACTTAACGTGATCGTTATCTTCGTGGACTACATCAGTAACTTTGGTCTTGAAGTCGATGTGCTGCGGATCGACAATAGCACCAGCGAAGGTCTGACCAAACACTAAATGATCCGTATAGGTCGCCCACAGAAGCGTCCACTTCAGTGTCATCGATGGGTCCTTCAGCTCCCAGCAATCTAAGTGGTTGTTGTCGTCCCCATCGTCATCGTCAACGTCGACAGGCTTTGGCTGGAAGAAGTGCTGCAGCTGCGACACCATCCTGTCCCTCTCAGATCTGCACAAACACGAAACAGAGCAAAGATATTAGATTGCTCTAATGATCATCCGATTAGGACGGCGAGGTCACACATTAGCTCGACTCGAGCTAAAGTGTACCGATATTCAAGTGTGTGAGTAATACTCTACAACAAAATTTAGTCATTTAGAACGTTCTCTTAGACGCTTACAATCAACTCATGCCTACTTCTCGTTCAACTCTCAGAAATGTGGGAGAGCTTCAGTTCCCCCTTAAATCACTCGCGAACCTCACTCTTTGAGGCTCTCAAGTGGTTGAAGCGGGACTGAAGCTCTTGCACGATTTATGAGAGGAGAACGGAAAGTAGACGTGAGTTGAGTTAGGAGACTGCAATTACACCAATGTATCAATGTTGTATTCAAATTTTAGCTTCATCTTTAGCTCGATTCGAGCTAAAGTGCTCATGCATGGAATGCATAGCTGAACAGTTCTGACACTTGCAGTAATTACCCTAAACGACTTTCCTATACATTTCTATTCAAATCATGGCTACTTCTCGTTTAACTCTCAAAACTGCGAAAGAGCTTCAGTTCACGCTTCAATCACTCACGAACATCACTCTTTGAGGTTCTCAAGTGATGGAAGCGAGACTGAAGCTCTTGCACACATATAAAAATATAACGAGAAGTGGACATGAGTTGGGTCGTCGGTATCATTGGATTACTATACATTTGGACTGTGTAAAGTCCGAATGTTGTTGTGTTTGAGTTGTTCTTTATGTTCATTGTCTCACTCTTTAGCTCGATTCGAGGTAAAGTGTGTAGGCTTTACAGAGAGGCCATGTTTTATTTTAAACCCAGTGTTTAAGAGTTTATATTAAGATTTTATTTCGAGGAGTCGCTTTTAGCGCAACCGAAGACGTACGCAGTCGTATATTTTAGCTCGAGTCGAGCTATTATGTGACCTCGATAGTGTATTATAGTCCACACTTTAGCTCGAGTCGAGCTAAAGTGGGACTTTTCTGTGCACATTTGGCACACTTACGCTCTAGTTGCGCCAAAGTGCGCTTTCGTGTTTGCTTCATTGATCACACTTTACCTCCAGTCGAGTTAAAGTGTGGCCAAATGTGCATAGAAAAGGTCCACTTTAGCTCGACTCGAGCTAAAGTGTGGCCAAAGGTGCACAGAAAAGGCCCACTTGAGCTCGACTCGAGCTAAAGTGTGGATATTAGTGCACAATGGAGGCACACTTTAGCTCGAGTCGAGCTAAAGTGTAGACAATAGTGCAATATGGATTTCCCACATTAGCTCGACTCGAGCTAAACTGTGTTCAATGAATAGCGTATTTATCGCAGATTGTACAGATTCGTCATTTGTTATATGATACTGAAGGCGTAGGGTTTAGGGCTCATGGGTGAGAGTATGGATTTTACCTTTCAGCCATTGCTAATGAACCTTAATCCCAGACAAATTCTGCTGGAACTAGACTTCCTGCAACAACAATTACAAACCCACACACAAAATCAATCAAAGTAGCACATGGAAACCAAAACATTGAAATCTTTCACATTGAAATCAACACTTTGAAATGGGCACATTGAAATTCAGCACTTTGAAATAAACACATTGAATTCAGCACATTGAAACAATGACATTGAAACCAGCACATTCAAACTAGCAGAAAGTAGCACATTTACACCAGCACAAACCAGCACATTTAAACTAGCACAACAAATATCCACAAACCACTACAAAACCACCACATTCAAATCACCACATTCAAATCATCACATTCAAACCAGCACATTGAAACCAATACACACTCTCATCTACGTGGTGACACATACATCAAAAGCAATGCTACACATGTATTATGTTTCAACACATCATATCAAAAGCAAAACTACACAAATATCAAAAGAAATGCAAGACTGAATGAGTGCACTTACCTTTAAAACTGAGAAATCCGACTGGAAAAGCTGGAAGTCTTGTTACTTGTTCACGTCAATCCTCCACGCACGGCCGTTTCAGACTCTACGTGCTCACAGAAACTCACAGAAACTCACACACACTCACAGAAACTCACACATGCTCACAGAAACTCACACACACTCACAGAAATTCACACACTCACAAAAACTCACACACTCACAGAAACTCACACAAACTCACACACACTCGCTGAAACTCACACAAACTCACACAAACTCTCACAAACTCACACAAACTCTCACAAATCTCACACAATCTCACGCAAACAGCCCTAATCTATGGCGCTACAATGTACACGAAGTCACACAACAACAAATCGCACGTCCTACAAACCCTATGCGCAGGAAACCCTAGACTCCAGAAATTGCACGCGGAACCTATACGCAGCGCTACAGTGTAAAAACATAACAATCCCTGTAGATAACGAAACTAACACAAACCAACGCATCAACTCACAAAACTCACAAAACATCAACGCCTGGAAGTACACGGAAAACCTGGACTGCAACGAAAAGAATAGAAAAATGGCTCGCGCCACGACTTCGTGGGGAATTTTCTGGGCCACCTAAAGCCGTGAGGGTCGAAACCTTGTGGCCGTTTGGTGGTCCCGAGATACCCTCGGGATACCCTTTGCGATATTGGGGTGTAACTCCCGGGTATTATGCCGGATGCTCCACAAATCCTAAACCTTCGTTACTGATACCCGGACTTTTAAGAAGCCAATTTAATTTTACCAGAATAAGTTCAAGATATTACGCGCCTGTAGTATTTGTGTACTCGTAAATTTCCAACACAATTTTTCGGAGCCATTAACACTACAATTTTGCATATTTTGGGGCAACGAACACGTAGCAAAAGGAAAGTGATTATTTCCAATTTCATTCGTATGATCTCAATTAAAACTTCTAAATTGACATTTTCTCAATAATATACAAACTTAAATTGGACGAAAGTGAACGTTTATAGTATTTAGTGTTTAGTTTTCTTTCATGGTTTTAGTGGATCAGCTCGCTTTCACTTCACTCGATTTCAATTTTTGCATTACACAAGGAGTAAATTCATTACCATCGATATATATAAGTTCCTCCTAACCAATTATTAGGTGAAGCACACTTAAGAGAGTTTTAAAGCTACGATTTTAAGATTCTATTACTTTGAATTCAAGTTTTTCTTTTTTATGAGTTTGATATTATTTTCTATGACAATCGAACAGACAATAAGTATGTTAAGACCACATCTTGCAATTGTATAATTATAAAATAAATGCCAGTGCACACTTTAGCTCTAATGGAGCTAAAGTGTGCGTATTTGCTTTATAGTTCCCTACATTTACTGATGGTGTACACTTTAGCTCTAATAGAGCTAAATTGTGAATTTTTTCTGTACTTTTCACTTCATTTTGCTTTTACTGTAACGGTACAAATACAGTTGTTAGAGCATCTCCCCCCCAGTCGGAGAATTTTCCACGCCAGCGGGAAGGTGCCCAAGTTTGAGATGAAGTGAGGGGGGTCACCCTTTTCCCCCCGCACCGTCCCCGAATTGGCCACTATGAGGGAACGCCAGCGCCCAGCACTAACGCCATAGTAGGCTAATTTTTTGGGAGGTTTTTATTGATTTCTTTTAATTCTCTCGTGTAATTTCATGCTTGAACACATGCTCTCGGGGAATTTTGGTGTCCCCTGTACTTTTTGTAAATTTACTATTTAGAGGAACCGGCGCCGCCACTCCAGTGGGCCGGGACACCTGCCTAGGCCTCACGGAGTCGGCTTTACCGTGTTTATTCTTCCATTCCGGTCACTCGGCCCCGGTGGAGATTATCTTTTTCTAGTACACTATTTGTCAACAAGTTGGCAACTAGTTTTAGCCACCATTGTCCTGAATATTATCCCTCATTCGTTCACCTACTACAGTTCATTTCGTAATAGCCCTCTATCAAACCTCTTCCCTAGCACACAATTTTGATACTTGATAAATAGTATAAGCTCAAAGTCTTCAGCCTACCGGTCGCCATGCATTTATTCTTCGTCTCATCTTCAACCTCAATTTCATATCCTCTTATCCACAACTATTCTCATTCCCATCTCTTGCATTTTCTTTACATTATTTAATATTATCTAATGAATATTTAATGTGTAATCAAATATTTAGCCAATAACTAATGACTTTGTAATGATTTTTTAGAGGATAATTCATGTATATTGGTATATCTGTAACTTATATGGACAATTAAAGAATATTGGAATTTTATTTATTGAATGTTGGAAGTTTTAAAAGTATATTTATGATAGTTTATTAATATTTATATATTTAATGATTATTTAAAGAGTATTTAATGCGCTGTTAATGAATAGTTAATGAATAGTGCATAAATTTCTAATGTAAAATTAATGTGTATTTGAATATTTGATGAGTATTTAATTGATATTTACTGAATATGTAATGCACATTGAATGCGTATTATGTGATGGATATCTAATGAGTATTTTACTTGTATTCCTATATTTATTGTATGTTTAAGTTTTTTCCTTTTCCAATATTCTTTTTTTTTCTCATTTTCGTTTCCAGAAGAATGTTCTTATATTTCCAGTCTTCTACTTGTAGTTTCATTTTCCCTCCATATTTTACATTCTACTTTGTCCAATTTTTTATATTTTCCTTTTGCTCCATACCTACGTCCGCTTATTCCCAGGCTCTTTCTTGCAAATTCTTCCTTTTCTACATGCACTCAACCCTTCTTTACTATGATGCTCAAAATGTAATCAAATCATGATTAAGGTTCCCTACAGTAATTGTCCACAAGTAAAAAACTTTATGTTCTACTATTTACTAGGATTGACATTTAGTGTAGTAGTTGGCATTTAGTGTAATATAGTTTTGTCACTACACTTATTGTAAATTTTACAATTACTGTGTGCATTCCTATTTAGTGTCCACTACAGTAGAAGCCATCTTCTGTATACCGGAGCTACATAGTGCATTTTTGCTTTCTAATCCACTCCATTTAGTGATGGTGCACAATTTAGCTCTAGTAGAGCTAATCTGTGCATATTATCTTTTTAGTTCACTGCACCTAGTGATGAGGCACACGTTAGCACGAGTGGAGCTAAAGTGTGTGCACACACTTCTTTTAGTTCACTGCATGTAGTGATGGTGCACACCTCTGCTAAAAACTGATCTGATGTATGTGCAATGTGTATTTCCACTTCTACAAACAATCATTTTGAACTCCGTACTTCTCTTTATGGATAAGTATTTCACAAGTGGAATAGTAATCTTTTGAATTTTAAAAGGATTTTCATAATATGTGGATCTAAATCTCTAATAGTAATATTAAAAAACAAAAAAATATGACGATCCCCTAGTTTTTAGTGGATATGAAGTCTAAGTATTCTTGGTACCCTAAATCAATAATATGTGACAATGTGAAAAATAGATGAATGAATATGTAATCTTATTTTTCACTAGAAAAATAACATATTTTTTCACAATATCATTTGTTCTAATATTACTTCTATGTGATGAAAATACCACATTCCATATTGTGTCATAGCAAAAGGTTTTTTAGGTTGCTCGATGTGCCAGCAATCGAGAAGTTTCTCTTTTGGCTCGCATAACTTTTAATGAAGACGTTCATTGAGCAAATAAAATACTTATAAATATGCCTCTCATTGAGAAAATACATTACTTATAAATATGCCTCATTACTTTTAATATCCTTCTACAAAATTTTGAGAATTTAAAATATAATTTGCAACCACTAGAACGTGCTCAAAAGCTAATTATTCCATTTTTGCATGTATAAATAAATTCAAAATTACTTACATTACGAACATTAAATTATGCCTGATGCACAAAGTGATACACTTTGTATTAGTTATATTTTATATTTTGATTATCCTTTTTTTGTCGTGAGGAGGTCTCTCCGTTTCTTATTTAAATCTTTTAATATTGTTCCACTCTCTATGTTTTACAAATGACAGAGTCTTCAATTTCACGTCAAAACATGAAATAAATTGTATATGGTCAAGAAATCTTCCATCTTTTATGTCATGCTTAGATTGCCACACCCTAAAGTCATGAAAATACAATGTGAACTCAAGAATAAGATATTTTAATTGAAATATTAGTTTGCGCACATTTCAAGTCTTTGAGTACCTCTAAGTGGAAAGTAACCAATTTCAATTGCAAATCCAGACCATGGGGACATTGGGATTCTTGCCAAAGAATGCACATTCTAAATTGATGACGAAATAGTTACATGACGCACATTTTTAAAACCCCAAAGAAATGATGTCCAAAGCATGTTTGAATACATTTGTTTTGGCTAAAAATACACATGCACATATAATATGTTTTTTTGTTTTTTTAAATGCTACTCGTCTGTTAAGGTCTTTGATTTCAACATAATAGATAAGTCCTATTTGGATTGTAAAAAAAACTATTTCTAATCATCTCAATATCTTCTCTACATTTCCCTATACCTTAGTTGAATTGTCAATATCATGAATCTTCAAAGTATTATTATATTGAAATGAATTGACATCAGAAGATATCACCTAAACCGTAGAGCCTAAACCTGAACCTAAATTCCAAACCCTAAACCCGAAACTCCAAACCCTAAACCCGAAACTCCAAACCCTAAACCCTAACCCTAAACCCTAAACCTAAACCTATCCAAAACCCTGAGCGTTACCCTAAAACCATGTATATAACTCGCATGTGCGAGTATATTCGAGGTATTGACCTTTCCTTATTTTAGTCAACCGGGAAATAGTTGATTCAGTTTCCCGCTAAGATTTCGAATTTGCACTTTTTAGGGGCTGTGAAAAAGTCCCCCCCCCCCGCCAATTCTGAAACGTTCGTGTGTCCGTGAGTGACCTCGCCGATACTCGAAAACTTTCTTCATTTGTTTCCTTCTCACTTTGGTTGTTGTGCAAGGTTGTTGTGGAGAGGCTTGGAGGTAGTAGGACTGTCGGAGCTTGAAGGGGGCAACACCTATAGGTTGCGCACGGTTGAGCAAGTGAGGCAACAACGTACCGGTTGTCTTCTTCATAAGGTACACAATGTATACTTCTTGCATTCTTCGTGCACAGTCTCTAGCAATTAGGATGTGACAGTGTGTAGGGTTATTGCGCTGGTTCCAGCTGCTACTATGATTTTGAAGCATTTGTGAGAGTTTCTTGACGACTAACGGAAAGATTTGGGTTGTAGTATACAGAGAGTCAGATTGATAGGCGGAAGAGTTTTCCCATACGAATCCCGACAAAGGCGCCGAGAATCAGGGAAGGACAGTTTAGCTCGACTCGAGCTAATATGTCTTACGTTCTTTCAAAGGACAGTTTAGCTCGACTCGAGCTAAACTGTCGGTCAATATGATTATTGTCAGTTTAGCTCGAGTCGAGCTAAACTGTCCTTCGATCGAAGGTAAGACAGTTTAGCTCGAGTCGAGCTAAACTGTCGATTCAATATTGTAGGACAGTACAACTCGTATGTAGCTAAACTGTCCTACTATAATGTTTCGACAGTTTAGCTCGACTCGAGCTAAACTGTCTTACCTTCTTTCGAAGGACAGTTTATCTCGACTCGAGCTAAACTGTTGTACCTTATTTTCTATGTCTTTTTAACTCGACTCGGGATAAAATTACATTGTGTCTTATAGTCATTAAATCAGGTCGGATCGGGCCAAATTGTCACTGTCGAGGGTGAGATTATTTCATATTTGGATTAAAACTAATTGCATTAAATTTTCTACTTGTCATATAATACCGCATCAATTTACCTCGAGTCGAGCTAAATTTGTTTGTTCTTCAATGTCAATTCACTTGTATCAAATGTATTTTCAAGTGCCAGACTTTACCTCTTCATATGCTTCTTCATTGATGTCTATTCCTACAAGGTATTCACCTATTCTTATTTGGCAGGGTTATTTAATATTTACCTCATTGGAATGCAGAATGTTGTCTTCGGAGGACGACGATGTTCATGTTGACGCTCCCGTGAACCCTGACCTTCCTGAGTTTGATGTTATTCCTCGCCGTCTCTGGGTCGGGATGACTGTTTCGCTTCACAATGGTTCGGGTGTTCGCGTTGCAGAGGGGTTGGTTCGCAATGTCCGGTCCAGTGCAATTCTAGGTTACTCTGGTCCTCTTAAAGATTGGAATGTTGTAGTACAGGTGTCCAGTACTTTTGTTCTGGAGGAAGCTCCTGATGAGTGGAGGTAATCGTTTAAGTCCTGGCCTATTCAACAAGTCTTCTTAAACGGTGTGAGTCTCTTCCATCATTGCCTTAGGGACGTTTACAATGTCTGGTTGGTTGAGCGTAACAGACCTCTAGGTGGGAGCTCCCGTTCTTACGACAATTTCTCAAGGAATACACGTCCAACAGTGTCCAGGAATGCTGAATTTCTCATGACCCCTCTTTCCATTAACGCAGTTGCGAGCAATAGTTGTTGCAGTGAGAACTGTGTACAACACTATCCTAGAGATAAAATAAAAGTCCTTCGGATGTGCTTGTACTGTGAGACCATTGTGCAGTTTAGAAATCATATCAAACTCGACGTTCATAGACAGTTTCATAGAAACTCTTCGGGTAGGAAGGTTGTGACCCTAGAGGGTGTGGACGTTTGTGCCCATGCTTGGATGAAAATCATGGGTGTAAGTTCGAGTACTTTCTATCGGAATGCGAAGGACGCTGCCGCTGGTCATGCGGCTCAACACCATGGCAATACCGGTTTACGTAAGCCTAGAGGTCATACGGTTGTGGCTACTGCCGCTCTTGGAGCCATTCTCGATAGACATGCGGACCACATGCCTCACAAGTCCCGTGTTCTCCCATCTGGTGAGAAGGCTGTGGCAAAGGTCCTTCCTGCAAGTTTTAAGTGGAAGGATCAGATACCGCTTCTTGATGATCATCTCGCTGATTGTGGATTGCCGCCAATCTCAACCTCAAGCTTGAGTAAGATTCGGCGAGTGAGCTTTCCAGAGTACTATGCCAAGAGAGGTGGAGACAACTTCGCCCGTTGTTCTACGTGTGACAAATACCAGGATCAGAAGAAGCTTACTCAACCTGGAACACAAGCATCGCTGCTATGGCAAAAGAAGATGCAGGTTCACATCGATTCTGCCTTCTCACATCGGGACTTGTACTACCTGAACCGATTTTGATCAAAGTCGTCGCCCCAGGAGGTTCTTACCATCATGCATGATAAGATGGATCACTCAAAGACCGCATCCCCGGTTTTTTCACATAAAACAAAGCACTTAGATGGGCTTATGAAGTTGCCTCTTGCAATCACAGGCATGCTTGCCCATGGTCATGTGGACCAACGTTACGCCCATTACGGCCTTGATTTATACTCCCATGATGCCAATTACACGATTGGGTCGTTCGCAAAACTATTGCGTGACTTGGAGGCGCCTCCGAAGTCATCGTCCCGGCAACTCTTTCCTGAATCTTGCTCTCATCCATTGTATGCGGCCGTGTTACGGGGTGCAGAGATGTGTTTGGATCCATTAGGGCAGATTCCTGATATCCCAGTTCCTGGGAGGCCTTTGCCACCAATATTGAACGTGCAAATGGACAATGCTGTTGGTGATAACAAAAATAGATTTGTTTTCTGTTTTTGGTCTCTTCTTGTTGCAAAACGCATCTTTCGCGAGGTATATGTTAATTTTATGCTAGTTGGTCATACACATGATGATATAGATGCATTATTTGGACGTTGGAGTATGACATTGAGGAAGGAGAGTTTTCCAACCATTCCTTTGCTCATGAGGTCGTTCATGAAAAATGAGAGTGTTCCCACAATCCCGCATCTCATTCAAGAGGTTCCTGACTTTAAGAAGTTCATTGGGGATATGATTGCGGACGGTGATGAAGCTTTGCAGGGTCATACGAAGGCTCATCAGTTCAAGTTTTATGTGGACTCAAGTGGTTGTCCGGTAATGAAGTTTAAAATCCTTTGCCATGATGAGGATTGGCTTCCTAAGGGAGGAGAAGGTAGTGGCATTAAATTGTGGAAGGAGGATTCTGAAGGGAGGTCTTTATGGCCTTGCGGAGAACCTGATGCATTGAAGCCTTCTACGATGCGGCATCTCCATGAGGGGGTGAAGGGACTTTTAGGATTCATCGATCACTGGGAGCAATCATCGCGGGAGTCTGTTGAAGCCTGTTCGCGTTTTGAGCCGCCATCGTATTATTGGCGCGATGTTAGAGATGCTCTGACACTTCCAATGGATACACCGATATCATTGGAAGACGGCTTTTGGCCAACGACGCGAATTGCCCATGCCATTGAAGATGAGTTCTCAGCGGAGGGTGAGGTTCGCGAGGAGTACCTTGAAGATGAGCATTTTGTTGGCCAGAGACGCGATCGTCCACCTCCTTCTTTTAGAGTTGGCCGTGATCTTTTTGCTGGCTATTTTGTTGCATTGCGGCCTTGTGATGGGGACGAGCGCCCATTTTGGATTGCTCAAGCGGTTTCAGATCCTAATTCTAATCCGGATATGCCAAACACCGTGCGTATCCAATTCTACCGCCCTATATCGCGCGATCGGGATGTTGTGAAGTTCTACAAAGATTGGGATGCTGATAGCAACCTTCGTTGGACAATTGAAAAGGGGATAGCCATAACGTGGGAGAGTACCGATTCAATCTTGACAGCATGGAAACCTAGGTCTTCAAAGAGGGATGGAGGTCATGTGCAAGATTCAACTACAAAAATTCCGAAGGGGCAAGTAGCGATTATCAAGGCCTCTTTGGAAGCACTTGCCAGGTCCGAGTCGTAGTGGACTTAGATCAATGGACTTTCCTTTTCCAAGATTTTGGATTCTGATGCGTAATACTTCATGTAGTATGGTTAGATCCATTGGTGCTGAGATTATAGACATTTGTATTTGTTTACACTCTGTGTGACTATTATATGTGATGCCAATGATTGCTATGAAATATTCTCTCCATTATTTTTGCATATCGGTGATAATTTGCAGTATGTTTTATTTTCTTTTTAAAATAACAATATGATAAATTGCTTCTAATCTTGAAACCAATAATACCAGTAATTGTCTTCATGGTGAATGATAGAATGTAAATGTTGAGTCGCACTTTAGCTCTAGTGGAGCTAAAGTGTGAGCAAATCTTCTTATTTAGTTCATTGTACTTAGTAATGGTGCGCACTCTCGGTCAAGTGGAGCTAAAGTGTGTGGAATTGCCTTTTTGAGTTCATTGCACCTCTAAGTGATGGGGACACTTTAGTTCGAAGAGAGGTAGTGTGTATGCAATTTTTTTTCCACTTTTGAGCACCATCATTTGAAACTCGTTATATATTTTTAGCCAATGTGTATTCCACAAGGAGAATTGAAATTCTTTTAAATAAAAAAAGGCTCATCAAAATGTGTTTAGCTAATTCTCTTACAAGTGGATATTTGTCCGTCATTTAGCTCACTTTTAGCTAAATTGGAGCATGGTGTTAATCCGGGTTAATAGGATCGAGTGTGAATATTTAGCTATTCATATTCAATGAACACATGTGGTATAAAAGGAGTGTCGACTAATGTGTTCTTCTTTTCAATATTATAGTTAGATTCGTAATGCAATGTTATCCGTAGTACTTATTTTTCTAGGGGTTTTTGTAGAAAACATTACCTCCCAATTTAATGGAAACTCATATCCCTCCATATTGTAGAAATTAGATGTGCACTTTAGCTCTTATGATCTACATGTGTTAATTTGGGAGTTGCTAAATCTCCCAATATAACGAATATGGTGTTTTTGGCTCACATTTTGGTGCGTCTATTGGGAGGAGGCGTGTTCATGGTTTGATTGTGCTAGTCATTCTATCGTTGGATGTAGGGTACAAACGCTAATAGCCTTATGGTGCATGGAGCAACATTGAGTAGCGTGAGGTAAGTGCTCAATTTGCTCATGAATGGTTGAGTTATTGTTGGATTGTGAATGCCTTGTGAATGTTTGGAAGTATGGTGAATGCAGGGATGCCAAGTTGTGTTTAAAGGTGGGGGTCTAGAAGGGAGTGTGGATTTCCCGACCCTCCAACCACAAAACACCTTGTGTTGGGGGGATCCCCTTCTAGGCTTGTGGCTTGAATTGAGCAAGGGGCCTAGGGGTGAAAGGTTGAGGCCCTCCCACGGGAATCCACGAGGATTTCCAGTGAGCCCCTAGGTCGAAGGGGAAGGGTGCAAGTGCCCGGGTATGGGACAAGGGCACCCCTTCCTTCCCCCCGCGCTTGACTAACCACCATGGTAAGAACAACTTGGTGTAACTTGAATGGTTGAGTCAAATGTTGCAAGTTAACGCTATGTATGTGTGAATGAGCTACTTGGTGGGGAGTTGGAGTCGTGGACGCATCCAAGACGTAGGGGTGCTGATTGGAAGGAGCGCTGCGTACGGTATGTGCACTAAACCCTCTTTTTAGGACCACGAGTAGTAAATAGGACCAACTTGGATGTGGTGACCACACTAGGGCTAGGAAACCCTGATTTCTCACTTGAGCCGTATCGAACACTTGCCTTAGAACCGCTAGGTTGGGCCAACCACGAAATTGCATGCAACGAATCTTGTGCTAACAAGTGGATTGGCTGGAATTGCTTTAAGGTAAGTTATCCCCCTCTAAAAATATTGTATGCGACCCATGGGTTGGCCTTAGAATCGTTAGAGAGCGATTAGGTCCACGGTCGACTTCAACTAATGGTAACAGCGTGGCTGGAGATGCATCAAGGTATGTCTTCTACACGGTGATAACATTGTATACACACATTGTTGCATGACGTCCTGTGATTGTGTCGTTTTCCTCCTAGTGGGTGATGCTTAGCTCAAAGTGGTAAAAGGTGGAAGGGGGATACCAAGGAACCCCACCTTTTATCAAGTTGAAGCCTAGGTCAGCCCCACAGTAAGGATTTGTACCGTGTGGCGCCAGTTGGGGGACAACTTTCCAACGGGGTGATTATCGTGGAGACATCCCTCAATTCGGTTAGCTTTTTGTCGCTTGCCCTTGAAGGGTAGTCCTTAATAGGATTCTTCGGCGACTTCATCGAGCTAAAACTCCACCACTAAAAATTGGATCTTGGTCTTGAGTCAGTCCATCCTCGTGATAGAATCGGGAGTAGGAGTGTTGGAAACACCCACTCACCGATCAAATTAGGCCGTGCTTTGTGTAGTTCCACCCACGACCTTAAATCTTGGACGGAAAATCTTTCGGGGGGACATGACTATCATCAACGAACAACGAGATCTTACCCTTGGACCTTAGAGTAGATGTCCCGTGCCACAAGGTCCCAAAGACCTTTCCTCACACCACCGTGGGAACCGGCGAGCAAACGAAGGAGTAGGTCTAGGGAACTCACTGAGGACATGTCGGAAGGATTCTTAGAGGTTCAGCTAGAGGCTATCCCAGCTCCTCCCCTTCTTTTTCTCCCATCTTTCCCTATCCCTGCATTTGATCCAGTGAACACTACCAACACCACTAGTCCACGAGGCAACACCTCAGCCCCTACCATGGCCTCCGGAGGATTACCCCCGGTTCGGCCTCCCATCAACCCCTTGGTTCAGCCAAGGGGTTTACCAATCGTAGTACCCGAGGGCTTATAGGCGGCGCCTATGCCACCCAATTTGCCCACGTTTAGAGGAACTAGGGATGAAGACCCTTCCGCACACGTGGAACGGTTTCTAGAGCTCCTCACTACTTGCTTCATCACCAACACCGGGTATTTCCTAGTGTGGTTCTCGTGTACCTTAAAGGATGCCGCTTACGAGTGGTATAGGAACCACCCCCAACACCTTCCAGGATTGGGATAGCCTCATGAGGGCCTTTTTGGAGCACTTTAGACCCGAAGTAGGTCAAAGTAATGCCCTCACAGCCCTAGTCGCGCTACGCCAAGGTCCAGGGGAGGATATCACGACATACATTAGGAGATTCGACCTGGTGGTTACAAGATTCGTGGGAAACCTCCTCACCAATGACACCTTAACCCAATTCTTTATCCAAGGGTTCAACAATGAGGGAACCATTAGGGAGATTTTGAAGGTCCGCCCTACATCGTTAGACGAGGCCAAGGCACAAGCTAGGCTAACAGAGCAGGTGGATCGAGACCAAGAGCATATGTGGAGAAAGGAGAATCATCATATTCCTAGTTTCATACCCATCCATGCCAAGGGCAAGGGACCAGTCTTAGAACCTAACCAAGGATCCACAGGCGCACAAGTTCCTACGTGGAACTACTATGCTCCACCCTTGGACGTTAGGCCACCGGTAGTTCTTCCTGAGCTCACCTATCATGGAGAGTGGGGCACATGGAAGGAGGAAATGAAGAACGAAATCCTCCAAGGCCAATAGGGCTTCTAGGATCAATTAGCTCAACAAATCAAGGCCATGCAAGACCAAATGGCCTTGTTGATTAAGAACCAAGTCCCTAACCCCACACCTCCACCCACAGAGTCCGGTAGACATGCTTCGGGCTTATGGTGCACTCAATGTGGTCAACCAGGCCACACCAGCCCTTTTTGCACCACTCCTGTGGCAGCAACCCTGCACCAAACCACTCAACCTCCGTATGTGCCTCCCCATAGGAACCAACCACCGGCGGTAACTAGCTACGTGCCTCAAGGCTATGCATCTCCAAGCCAAGGTTATGGAGGACCTCCGAGACCACGGTATGAGATCCATCACCCGTGTGGCAAAAGACACGCACCGGGGCAATGTTGGGTCGAAAGTGGGGTGGTATGCGGTAATTGCGGGGGTAATCACCCTACCCAAGTATGTCGTAGACCGGACAAGGTAATTCCCATGCCCTTTCTACCAGGGAACTACCCTCAACAAGCCCAAAACCATTTGAGAGGTGCATGTAACCCCACCTCCGATAATACCCTTAGGCCTCCTAGTCTCTACTACGACTACAACAATAATCGCCAGAATCAGACCCCTCCAATAGGGGTCAATACCAAGGCCGGTTACATCCCTATTAACCAAGGACAAAGCCAAGGGGGCCAACAAAACCAAGGACAAAACCCCGGTGGCAACCAAAACCAAGGCCCACAAGATGTGCGCTATGCCACCATGTCAAGTGAGATTGTGTCCACCCACAGCCCATCCCTCACTGAGCTCAATGTAGTGTTCCACGAAATGAGCACAAACAAGGAACCGGAAACTTGTGAGTTACCCGCATTGGCAGTCCAGACTCGGTCTAACCGACGGGAGCCTAGGTACTCAAGCCCCCCTCCACCTATACCAGAGGAAGGTGAGACCTCAGAGGAGGATTCACCTCACTTCTCTGACCTAAACGATACCACCAAGGAGGCGGTAGAAGGCACTAAACGGGCCAACTTAAGGTCCTCCCATGGGACACCTAGGTTCCAAACACCATTGTCCACCTCCCAAGAACCATGGGAGGGTCCACCGGTTCCTAGCCCCGAAGTGAACACATTCCCACGTGTCGAGGAACACGTGGGAGAAGGGCCTTACGATTTATGGGCAGATTTGAGTTGTCTCAAGGCGGACATCACCATAGCCCAACTACTGGAGGTATCCCCACCCATGAGGAAGGTCCTTAGGTCGGGCACCCCAGTGAAGCGACGGCCTAAGGCAAGGGTTAGGTTGGCGGCTCGTGTTAAAAGTGCACACCCCAACATTGAAGTCAAGACGGTTCAAATCGAGGTCTCAATCGTAGACAAGGTAGTGCCCAATGTACTAGTGGACGGAGGTAGTGGTTTAAACATCATGCCCCTCTCAACCATGGAGAAGCTAAGCCTTGACATCACAGAACCTTCACCGTACATCATCAACATGGCTAATCAAAGCTCGGAGGCCCCGTTAGATCAGATTAGTGGTTGTAAAGTTACCACGGGGGAGGTAGAGTATTCCCTCACCTTCCAAGTCATCCGAATGCACTCCAACAAGGAGGCATACCCCTTGCTACTAGGTAGGCCTTGGTTGCGGATTGCCAATGCCACGGTAGAATGGGGGGGACCAAAACGAAACATCACCTATGGTCCACCGGAGAACCCTACTACGGTCCATATCCAACCAAGTAGGCTAGGATTATGCCGCGGTTGCATGGGCTCGTCGGAGGATGAATCACAAGAGGTTCTATCAAAAGAGCCTCCCAAAAGGGTGAGGTTTGCGCCCCACAAGGCGGTGGATCGAGCCCAACCCTCAAAGGCCCACGTAATGCCATTCAAGAGCATGGGACCGGGCCTTTATGAGTGGGTCCCTAGCGGTGAGTTTGTAGAGTGGTTGAAAGAACACCCTACCTCGAGCGCGGATGAGGAGATGTCCGTGCATTTCATGGATGGTGAGTTGATTGAAGTGGAACCCAAGATGGAAGTAGGCCTGGTTCCTCTCCTAGATAACCTAGAACCCGCAGCAGTGTTCGGAGTGGATATCGATGGCACCCAAGGGATGGAGTTGGAGGTATTAATCGATGAGGGCCCTCTCAACCCATCTCTCCACTTTAGGAGGACGTCCACCGGTATCCTAGCTAGCGGTTCGGGGGCAACGTACCCCCAAGTTCCAAATGACTGATATAAGGGACCTACTCAACAACCACACGTACATCACGATGATTGGAAGTTGATGGTAGTCTCTCATGAGGAGGAAGAAGAGCGTAGGATAAAAGTGGGGGTTGGATTGACCAAAGAGGAGATGGCGAAGTACAAGTCACTAGTGCTGGAGTTTCGGGATATCTTTGCATGGTCGTACAAGGACCTCAAGGGCATTCCCCCGGCGATAACACAACATCACATCCCCCTTCTCCCAAGCACTACTCCCATTAGACAAAAGAAGCGGCGTATGAATCCTAACCTACAGCTCATTGTCAAAGCCGAATTGGAGAAGCTACTCCAAGCGGGGTTCATTAAACCCGTGGAGATATCCGATTGGGTCTCCCCCATGGTGTTGGTTAAAAAGAAAAATGGGAAGCTACGGGTGTGCATTGACTACAGGAAACTCAACCACCACACCCAAAAAGATCACTTCCCTTTGCCATTTATCAACACCATCTTAGAGGAAGTAGGTGGTCATGAGCTTTATACGTTTATGGATGGCTACTCCGGTTACAACCAAATCTCCATTGCCCCAGAGGACTACCACAAGACCGCCTTCACTACCCCGTGGGGCACATTCATCTATTTGGTCATGCCTTTTGGGCTTTGTAATGCCCCCTCCGCATTCCAGAGGGCCATGACCTATGCCTTCTCAGATCTCTTGCACAAATCAATGACGGTGTTCATTGATGATTTTAGCACCCAGTCCACGAAGGACAAGCACCTAGCATGTGTGAGACAAAGCTTTGAACGATGTAGGCGCACCGGCATCGCTCTCAACCCCGAGAAGATCTTCCTCGCCGTAGAAAAGGGGGTCTTATTAGGATTCGTGGTCTCCAAGGAGGGTAGAGAGCCGGACCCTGACAAGGTGAAGGTTATTGTGAAATTACAACCCCCCACAAATGTCAAAGAGATACAAAAAATCCTAGGGCATATAGGATGGTATCGGGAGGTTATCCATGACTATGCCACGAAGTCCGTGCCCATTACTCGACTTATCCAAAAGAACGTAAGGTTCGAGTGGACCCCGCCGAAAAGAACTATACCACCACCGAGCGTGAGTGCTTGGCAATGGCCTTTTTGGTCAAAAAATTTCGCCACTACTTGTTACTCAACCCCGTAGTGTTCTACGTGGATCACATGGCCATCAAGTACCTTGTCAACAAAGCGGTCTTGAGCGGTCCGTTAGCGAGGTGGGTCTTACTCTTAGAGGAGTTTGACTACATGGTGGAATACCGCCCGGGGCGGATGCACCTTCAAGCGGATCACCTCTCACGCCTCTCAGAGGAACCCGGTGTAGTCCCCATTGATGAAGCCTTGATAGATGAGGACTTGTTCGAAGTATCCTCCATTCCCTCATGGTACAATTTGGTGGCCGAATTCCTTACTACCCACCTTCTACCGGATTCATTGTCCAAAAACGAGCGTCGGAAGGTTCGCCTCCATAGCCGCCACTTTACCATAGTAGGAGGCAAATTGTACCGTCGGGGGGTTGACGGCTTGCTACGTCGATGTGTGACGTCCGTGGAAATCCCCACGATCCTCTCAGCCTCCCATGACAGTGCGTGTGGCGGACACTTCTCTGGGACCTTGACGGCCCAAAAAATCCTTCGCGCGGGTTATTATTGGCCCACATTATTCCAAGACGCCCATGAGTACACCAAGCGATGCGACGCTTGTCAACGGTATGCCCGAAATGACCTTCGAATGAGCATGCCGCTACGCGTATCCTTGCCCTTGGTCCCATTTGAGAAGTGGGGTATTGACTACGTGGGGGAGGTGCACCCGAGCTCTTCTAGTGGGATGAAGCACATTGTGGTGGCAACCGAATATCTCACCAAGTGGGCCGAGGCTCGAGCCATGAAAACCAATGATGCTAATCATGCGGCCAAGTTCTTGTTCGAGCAAATCATTACCCGGTTTGGTTGTCCCAAAATCCTTTTTAGTGATAGGGGGAAACATTTTTTGAACGAGATGATCGAAGCCATGACCACCCGGTTCAAGATCAATCATTGTAAGACCACCCTTTATCACCCTCAAACCAATGGGCACACCGAGCGAGTTAACCAAACCCTCGTGAATATTTTGAGGAAGACGATCAGTAATTCCAAGAGGAATTGGGACACGAAACTCCCCGCCGCATTATGGGCCTACCGAACCACCTTCAAGGTGACCACCCATGCTACTCCTTTCTCGTTGGTGTATGGCATTGAAGCCATTTTACCCATCGAGTTCGAGATCCCCTCTCTGCGAGTGGCCGTGACCGAACGATGGTCCATGGCCACGTCCTTAGCCGAACTGTTAGAACGATTGGAGGAGCTCGACGAGATGCCCCGGTGGAGTGCCCAGAACATGGAAGTCATCCAACAAAGGAGGAAGATTGCCTTCGACAAACGGAACAAGGTCCGGTCATTGAGACCGGGAATGCTAGTCCTCCTCCAAGACGCGAGGAGATTGGATTTTCCAGGGAAGTTCGACGCCTTGTGGTTGGGATCCTATCTCGTGAAGGAGGTCTTCCCCAACAACTCCGTCCAACTTCAAATCCTAAACGGCGAGGAATTCCCCACGTGAACATCGGGCAACCGTTGCAAAGAGTACAAGGTGTGAATTGCTCACAACCTTTACGATTGGACCTCCAAATTGGGGTTACAACCACGGTCCATTCGAACACGAAGAGATGGAACTTGACCGTGTGCCCATGAACAAGAGTGGGTTCTCTACCTCTTCGAGTTGTCCCAGATGGCCGCCATGTGTGAGCCGCAAAAACGGCACACGGTGATGAATGGACCTCACATTGGGTCCATTAAGGCTAATAAGTGGTGAAAATGGGTTATCCCATTGGTTAGCTCATGGTCTTTTGATCAAAATAGCTAAATAGCCTTCCATGTGCTAATTCCTTAACTAGGAACCACTTATTGGCAATCGCGGAATTTAGATAGTTAGCCAAAAAAAAAAATAGAAAGGAAAAAATGAAGAAAAGACAGAAAAGACAAAAAATAATAGAAAAAAATTAAAATTAATAGTGATGGAGAAGAATTTACCTCCTACCAAGTCGTGGATTGCAATTGGTCACGATGAAGAAATGACGAAACCAAAAAAATGAAAGAAGAAGAGAAATCATGGTGAAGGGAAGAAAAGAAAAGAAGAGGCTTAAAAGCCCTTAAAAAAATAGTGGGAAAGGTCCAAAAGGCTTGGACAACCCCCTCATCACTCGCTAAGTAAAATTAGGAATTACCCCAAGCAAAGGGGATTCAATTTAGGTAGACTAAATTAGATTTAGCCTCCTTGGAAATTAGCTAATAGCTCACTTATTGAGATCATGCACACCCATGTGGCATGGAGTTAATGTTTAGATTTAGATATTCCTTGGTTAGTGGGACACCCACTCTTGTTAAATGCAAGGGTGGCACGGAATTAGGAGTCATAGGGTTAGTAGGTTTTGTAAGAAGGAAGCCATTTATGGAAGAAGGCCAAAGGCGGTAGGGAACTTCTTTGGGAACTCAAGGAGAGCAAAGGTTGGGGGGTTACCCCCTGGAGAAGCCTCATTCGGTCAGTGTGCGAGGAGTAGGAAGAGAGAGAACAGGGGAGAGACTGAATTTGTGTGGGGAGAGAGCCGGAAGCCCCGGCCCCGAACTGGTGAACGAGATTAGATTAGATCACAGGAGGAAAAAGACCACACGAGCTGGAGTGAGCAAGCACGACGAACAGGAGGAAGAAGATCACACGAGCTGGAGCAAGATCACACGACGAACAGGAGCAAGAAGATCACACGAGCTGGAGCAAGATCACACGACGAACAAAAGGAAGAAGATCACACAAGCTGGAGCAAGGCCACGAGAGCTGGAGTGAGCAGTTCGAAGGCCAAGGATGGAGGGTGAACCGAATTAAATCAAGGAGCCCCTCTTCTCCCTCGGACCTCTTCAATTCCTTGTGTATGACGTGAAACCTAATTTTCTAAATACAAAAACCACGCGGAAGCGCTGCCAATTTTTTGGTAGAATTAGGGTTTGCTATATATTCAACTAATCAATCGATTAAAACGCCATTAGTAAGTGAACGCAGCCGGAGGCTCATTCTTAGTAAGGCCGGAGTGGATTCTTGTGTGAATGGATGTGGTATATGCGTAGGAATGTGGTGCACGATCTTGAATAAACTTACATGTTGAGTGTGCACTGCTGGTCGTTGGTTATGAGTTCATGATTGAGTCGCATGGTTGATTGAATGCTGCCCTCATGTTAAGCACAAAAAACTAATAAGAATCAAAAAAACAAACATAAGAATCGGAGTTAGAGTCAAGGAGATAATTAGGATTATAAGTTTGTAGAAAATAGGGAAGCCTGTCTGCTGCCAACTGGTTCCAGGGTCACACCTAAGCCTGAAACTGATCATTAAGGGTCTAATCAAGTTCGGAATGCTGAATTGAACCCATAAGAGTTGGAAACGTTGCATTCGGAGCCCTAGAGCAAAAGTTACACTTGTTCAAAGGTGGGTTCAATCCAAAGGCTGGATTAAGTCACCACCTCACTAATCAACCACAAGGGACCTAAGTGAACATGAGATGTGTCACCATGCTTGTATAAGTTGTGTATGAATGGGCTGAGGATTGGTTACACAAGGAACTAGGCCCTCGTATTAGGATCTTGTGTTCAAGATAAGCCACCCTTTAGGGGCGGTTTTATTTGGCTCACAGTCTGCCCTTGTGTTTCGTTGGGATCGGCCTTTGGGCTCGGGCTTTGTAGTTACGGTCCGCCTTCGGGCTCGTGCCTCGCTGTTACGGTCCCACCCTCGTATTACCGGGGCCCGCCCTTCCTTGTATGGCTGCATTTCTAGATTCAGCCCTCGGGGCCCATGATGTCCGCCTTTGGTGGGAATTGACGGGTGCTGGTGGATTCCTAGTTTAGAATAATACCCAAATTTAACCGTTTGGTTTAACTCTAACACCCTACTCTTCTTAAATAACTTTTTTTCGAAAATCCGTCGTACGACAAAGACAACGAGGAGATTAAGTATGTTCAAGAGGAGGACGACGACATCGACTATGATGCGGAGGACGAGAAGGAGATCGACTCTGATGTGGATGTGACCCTCAATGGAGGTGCTTCGGTTGAAGAAGAGGAGGAGGACGACCCGTGGTATGAAGATGAGGAGGAATCTTTTTCGGAGGGCGGCTGCAGCCCATTTCAAACTAGGTGTGACATAGGGTCTGATGTTGATTCGGACATGTACGCACCGGCGCACTGGAAGGGTCATTAGAGGTCTTCAGAGGTAGTGCCAGGACAGATATTATTCTTTGATCCACGAGTTTTGCTGAGACCAGTCAAAGCTGTCTCGAAGATTTGGTCTTGTATCAGACGCTGTTGTAAAGAGACTCCCTTCCGAAGAAGCAGTATCGTTTTTGAACAACTGAGCAAATGTTTTTTGATTTCTCTGCTTCCGACCAGATATCTCCGGATGGCTGAACGGCATTCCTGACATGTCAATGCGTCCAGCTTTAAAATGTACTATAGTCTTCTTGTACAGCTTTGCGTATCATTGTTCATAAGAAGGACACTGGACGACGTACCATGTTTTTTGGTCCTTCTCCACTTTACTACCATAGAAATGTACACTACACCATATTACATGCTATGTTTTATAAACGTGTTAGCTTGAAAGTTATCATTTTGTTGATCAGGACTAACAAAATTCCACGCTTGTTCTATCACTATAATTGATTCGTCTCGTATTACTGAAATCATCCGGAGATATCCGGCTAAATGATTAAGATATATTAACTGTGTATCCCTTTCAATTTCTTTGGTGCCACTATTTTACTACACTAAAATCCTTCTTCCTTATTCCTGGACTTTGCAAAGTCCAAAAATAGTTAAATACAACATAATTGCAATGCTTAAGGCCGGACGGTGAATCACAAAGAAATATCCACACATACATAGTCAAGGATGTGTTGCACATGTCATGGACTTACTGTTGGAGGACTAGGGGACGATAACATGGATAAGAAAAGCTCTGGGAAAGGCTAGGCAGTTGGTGACGTTCGTGAAGAATCGACAAATGCCCTTTGTTGTGTTTCGTAAACATGAGGCAAAGTTGAGCTTGTTGTAGCCGAGGCCAACTAGATTTGCATCCATTTTCATAATCGTAGATCGCTTATTGAAGGTCAAAGAAGCGTTAGAGCAAAGTGTTGTTGATCCAGACTGGTTGGCGTATGTAACAAACCTCCCAGATGAACGTAAAGACAAAGCACGGACCTTATCTAAGGACATCAAATGAATTATTCTAGATGAACACTTTTGGGAACAATGTACAAACTTTCAGGAGATGGTAGCACCTATAGTATATGCTTTGAGAGAATTTGATGCCAAGCAAGTATGTATGGAGAAGGTTTTGCTCATCTTTTGCAATCTCAAGAAGCATGTTCTGGCTCTATGTTGTGAACCATTCAATCTGGATAGCGGCTTAGTGGACATTGTTGAGCATCGCTTCTACCACCGGAAATGGATGATCACAACCGACTTACACTTCATCGGTGCACTCCTAAATCCTTATTTGCTCCATGACTAAGAATTTGCCAATGATCCAAGATGCCATCACCGCGTGTACACGAATACTAAGAAATCTTTGTATACTTAAGGATTATCTTGATGGGAATGCTATTATGTGAGCCTAGAGCGGTGAGCGGTGAGCAGTAAGTAGTGAGCGGTGAGCGGTGAGCAGTAAGTAGTGAGCAGTGAGCGGTGAGGTGAATATTTTAAGCCATAACAAATAGAATTGGTAGGACGTGAGGCTGTGATTGTACCATTTTTTAAAGAGAAAATAGTGATGGGCCTATTACCGTGAGATTAGAAAAGTTCAAAATTGTTAAATTTGATGAGATTATATAATTACTATTGGAGCATGTACAAAAAGTATTTGAATAGATATATTACATTAATCAAATGTATATAGTTTGATATAAAAGAATGTGATGAATAACATGAATATCAACAAGATATCATCAAGATATATAGCCATAAAGCACACAATTCCAATCATATCAAAATCAATACATAATATCCAAGATCTCTAAAAAATCTAGGAGTCTAAGATGATGAAGACTCTGTTGTAGAAACCTCAAACATAAAATCTTCACTCGTAGATGACTTTGAAAGCTCTCTATCCTCAGTTGCTGAATCATCTATGAACCGCAGAACATTATCATCATACTTCATTGTGTTGGGTTTTGGTTTAGAGCAACCAAACTCCGCAAATGCCATTGCCATCTTCTCAACATACATTGGAAATCATATGACTTCACCAGGCTTAGAAGAAGACCCTGATTCTTTATCAATGTAGAGGCTAACGTTAATCCTAAACGGCTCCACATTGATATCAATGTACAATAAGAGGATTTAAAACAAAAGAAAAAAAAACTTGCACAAACGAGAGAAAATAAATGTATACACTCACTTACTGAATCTAGCCTTCCGATTGAACTTCCAAGGCACAACAACCATGGCATCAGGATCTTCTGATGCCACATCCACGGCTTTAAGTTCAGGCGGTTTAATGGCAAGAGGGACCATCTTCATGGACTTCACAAAGGCATCAAACAATTTAGTGTCCTTCTCTAAAGCCACGATTTGTCGGTGAAGACCACGACAACCGGTAATTGACGCACCTAGATTTAAGGTTCAGAACTTTAGAAAAATAAATAAAAAATTCATTTTGAGGAAGGAAATTGAAATACACAACAATATAATTGATTACTCACATGTAGTTGCAGTGCAATTTAGAACCAAATCTCTTTCAACGGTCGTTCCCTCGACAAGGAACTGGAAAAATTGAGGATCCTTTTGACGAGGCCCCCGCCATGGAATATCCCCATTCATCGCCAAGTTACATTCTAAGGTGTAATTAATCAACATGTCGTCCCGCTGATGTCCACACTTGCATTTTTCATTGTGGTTGTTGAAGGATTAACTTAGCGCCCTTGAAGAGAGGGGTTTTGTTATAAGGAAGTAAGTACATGCACCCGTTCAGAGACGGAAAACCGTACTCGGAGGTGAAGTCGCCACTAGGGTTTAACTGTAGTTAATTAGTATTGATGTTAGTATCACTGGTACTTATACGGTAGTTGACCTACACTGACCTAGGAGTTAACTAATGGGCGTCTATCCCAACGCTCCTCCTCGACCATTAGATTATCTCATTAAAAACTTTTACAAGGGAAAAACCTTAATAATAAGGAAAAAAATCTAGTAAAAAAAGGGTGTAATCTTTAGGTACCTAATAGTTCCTAAATGGTTCTCATTCTTGCGTCGCGAATTAATTTATTGTGTTTGTACGTAGGTAGAGCTTTTGTTAGAATGTCTGCTGTATTGCGGGCAGATTCGATTTTCCGTACATGTCCTGATTTTGTAAGGTCTTGTGTAAAGCCAAAGATATGTGGACTGTTATGCTTCATGCGGTCCACCTTGATGAAACCGGATGTCACCTGACCGATGCACGCAGCGTTATCTTCGAAGATGATTGTTGGTTTCTTCTCCAAGTTCAAGCCGCATTGTTTGGAGATAACATGGTGCATGGTTCTCAACTATACAACCTCGCGTGTAGCTTTGTAGAACGCCAGTAGCTCCGCATGGTTTGTTGACGTGGCAGTTGTGTGCCGCAAAAACGGCTCACAGTGACGAATGGGTCACACAACGTATGCATTGTAGTTAGACGGAAGTAGAAGTGGGTTATCCAATTGGATTAGCTCATAATTTTTGACCAAAATGGCTAAATGGCCTTTCCATTCACTAATTCCTTAAATAGGAGCCACTTTATGGCAACCACAGATTTTATTAAGTTAACCAAAAAATAATTAGGAAGGAAAAAATGAAGAGAAAATTAGGAAAAACCAAAAACAATAGAAAAGAAGGAGAAATAGAAGTGGTGGAGAAGAAATTACCTCCTCCTGAGTCGGGGGCCGCAATTGGCCACGGTGAAGAAACCACGGGAAAAATTAGGAGAAGAAGAAGAATGATGGTGAAGAGAAGGAAAAAAGAAGGAGGCTTAAAAAGCCCTTAAAAAAATAGAAAAAAAGGTCCAAAAGAAGTGGGAAAAAACCCTCACCATCACTTGGTAAATTAATCCTAACCCCAAGCAAGGGGAATTCAATTTAGGTAGATTAGTTAGATTTAGCATCCTTGAATTTAGCTTAATAGCTCACTTATTGAGATCATGCACACATGTGGCATGGAGTCAAAGTTGAGATTTAGATATTCCTTGGTTAGTGGGACACCCACTTTTGTTAAATGCAAGGGTGGCTAGTGATTTATTAGCTTTTTAGTTACTATTTGTTTAGTGTGACCATTAATGTGCCCACCCAAAAGTGGCGGCTGTGGACGACGAAGGGAACAACCATGGGAACAAAGAAGGAAGCAAGGGCTTGGGGGGTTACCCCTTGGAGGCCGCTCAATCGGGGGTGTGTGTGTGGTAGGAGCTAGGAAACCGAGAGGAGGTGTGTGGAAAGAGAGAGAAGAGGTAGGGTCTGAGACTTCCCCCTCGTGTGGGCTGAATTTTGAGTCAATTTTTACGAAAATTGCAGGGTAGTTAGATCGGAGTGTGGGCTTTCCAACAAGATCAAGAGCGTGTGATTTGGAGTTGTGACGACAAAGATACAAGCTGTGGAGCGAGGACAACCAGCTCGAGGATCGGCGGCGGATCTCACACGGCCTTGGTTTCTACCTTGTCTGTTGCGGAGTTTAATTTTGATCAAGCTAAGATTTTAGGAGTAGATAGATCAGAGCGTTGGCTTTTCAACAAGCTTACAAACGTATGGATCAAAGTTGTGACAACGAAGATACGGGCTGCGGAGCGAGGACAACCAGCTGGAGGACCGGCGGCGGATCTCACACGGCCTCGGTTTTTCCCTTGGCTGTTGCGGAGTTTTAGTCCAATCAAACTAAGATTTCAGGAGTAGATAGATCAAAGCGTTGGATTTCCAACAAGCTTACAAACGTGCGGATCGGAGTTGTGACGACGAAGATACGGGCTGCGGGGCGAGGACGACCAGCTGGAGCATCGGCGGCGGATCTCACTTGGCCTCAGATTTCCCCTTCTCCGTCGTAGAGTTCTTGTTTGATAAAGCTAAGATTTTAGGAGTAGACAGATCAAAGCCTTGGCTTTGGAACAAGCTTACAAACGTGCGGATTGGAGTTGTGACAACGAAGATACGGGCTGCGGAGTGAAGAGCACCTGGAAGAGGAGGACGACACAATCACAAGAACGAACACGAACACGGCAGAGGGTGAATTGAGCGGGATCAGGGAGCCTCCTTCCTCTCCCAATTGATTCATTATCCTCTTGATTGCTTGTGGAGAAGGAACCCTAAATTTTCTAGTTACAACCATCGCACGGAAGCGTTGCCCAATTTTCAATAGAATTAGGGTTTCCTTTCAAACGTAACAACACAACCGGTTTTAATAAGACAATAGTAGGTAAACGCAACTGGAAGTACCTGGATGGCATGATGTTCGAGTTAGGCTCCTTGTGTGAATGTATGTGATGTGCACGTGATGTATGGTACATGGTTTTGAATAAACGTAAAAGTTGAGTCTTGCACTGCTGATTGCTGGGCTGTGAGTCGAGGGTTAAGTTGGATAGGTAATTGAATGCTGCCACTGCGTTAAGCACAAAAAAACACCAAGGATACAAAAAACAAACATAAAAAACGGAGTTAAAACCTAGGAAATATTGGGCATATAAATTTTGGATAAGAAAAGGAAGCCTGTCTGCTGTCTGCTGCTGTCAGGGTCACGCCTTGATCTGGAAGTGGTCTTTGAGGGTCTAATCAAGTTCATAAGGCCGAGCTGAACCTATCTAAACTTTAAAACATTGAAAACGGAGTCCTAGGGTAAAACTTATGTATGTATGAAGTTCGGAACCTCCTTAAGGCTGAATTCAATCATCACCACCCCTAGGTCCACCAAAACATTTGGTAACCACAACCTAACCACTATGACATGATGGTAGCATGAATGGTTAGTTCCACTGATGATTGCATATGGGGTTGTATCCCAATTTTAGGAACTTGTGTTCAAGATAGGCCACCTAGTAGGGGTGGTTTATTTGGCTCATATTTTGGTGCGTCTGCCGGGAGCCAGGCGTGTTTATGGTTTGGTTGTATTGATTGTTCTACCTTGGATGTAGGTGCAAACGCTTTTAGATTTTGTGGTGCATAGAGCGGCGTTGAGAACTTGAGGTAAGTGCTCAACTCCCTTGTGTATTAATTGTTAGTTGTTAGTTGTTAGTTGTGTGTGTGTATTTTGAGTATTGTAAATGTATGTGTGTACCAAGTTGTGTTTAAAGGTGGGGGTCTAGAAGGGAGTGTGGTTTCCTGACCTTTCAAACACAAACACCTTGTGTTGGAGGGATCCCCTTCTAGTCTTGTGGCTTTGTGTTAAGCAAGGGGCCTAGGGGTGACAGGTTGAGGCCCTCCCACGGTTTTTCGTAAGAATTTCCAGTGAGCTCCTAAGCCAAAGGGGAAGGGTGCATGAGCCCGGGTATGGGACAAGGGCGCCCCTTCCTTCCCCCCACGCTTGACTAACCACCAAGGTGAGTACAACTTGGTGTTTGTTGGAGTTTTTATTTATTTGTTTGTTGCAAGTTAATTGTATGTATGGTTGAATGAGCTCCATGGAGGAGAGTTGGAGCTATGAAGGATCTTCAAGAAGCTAGGGTCGTGATAGGAAGGAGCGCGGCTTGAGGTATGTATCCTAGACCTTCTTCATGGCATTAGGACCGCGTTAAGTAACTTAGAATTATGCTAGAATAGATATTGTGATTAAGAATTCGGAACCTTGTGCCTCACGGAAAATTGCCTTAGATTCAGTAGACTTGGCCAGCTAGAACTCTTGTATGCAACGAACTTGTGCTAACGGTGGATTGGCAGGAGTTGCTTGAGGTACGTAATTTCCCTCTAAAACTTGTTGATTAATTACCTAGCTGGCCATTAGTTCCGTTAGTTGCGTATAGGTCCACGGTCGTATTCGAATTAACTCTGACAGGTTGGCTGGAGACGCAGCCAGGTACGTTCTCTGCTCGGTGATAATCCAAGTCCACACATTTTATGGATTTTGTCCCGTATTATATGTTGTTTCCTTCCTAGTGGGTAATGCCTAACTTAGTTGGTGGCAGCGTTGTCAGGACGCTCGACGTCCCTGACGTCCGGACGTCAGGACGAAGGACGTCCTCGGGCCTATCAGGACGTCCGGTGACATAACGAGTTTTGTCAATTTACCCGGGGGTAAATAGCCGTCCGCAGCCTCGGCCGACCGCTCGGCCATCAGATGCGACCACCCTCCGTCCGCCGTC